>QAOC01015512.1:53123-76375 GCA_003255005.1 Begonia fuchsioides
CTCTTAATTGGGTCTAGCTCATAGAACAATAAGAATTGTGTCTAATATGTTGTTTTATATTTTATATGTCAAGATAAAATGACGTATAAAATGATGTAGAAAAGCATGATTCAGTTTATGATATGATGAATTGTCATTTTAATGTTATGAATATTATTTAACTACTTGATACGTTCATACCTAATATGGTCATGAGCATCTATGCACCATGTTTTTTAGAAAGTTACTGACTATTTAGATGCATGAAATTTCATATAAAATATGGTTGTTACGAGTTGGAAAAGGGTTTGTGTTGGTTGTCTAGTTAGATGGATTCAAGTTTGTCGCCTTTCAACCCTTGGAATCGAGTTTGACAAAATTTTGTGATCTCTCAACCCTTGCAAGAAAGCCCTAATGATATGAAAATATAGAAATTAAAGAAAGAGACATTTAACCCAAGATTTATTAGATCATTTCCTTTTGTGAAGAATGTAGGGAAGAAAGCACATAAGTTCCATTTACATTTGCCATCATTCATGCATGGAATAAGACACTATGTATTTCATGTATCCATGCTAAGAAAATGGGTTCATGATCCATCCCATGTTATTGAACCTAGGAGCATGGAAGTTGAATCAACCTTGACATATGAAGAAAAGCCAGTGAAGTTTCTTGACTCTTAAGTAAAAGAGTTGAGGAAAAAGAAAATCAACTTGGTTAAGGTTTTATGGTGAAACTATTTGGTTAAAGAAGCTACTTAGGAGAGACAACAAGATATGTTAGATAAATATGCTCAATTATTCGAGTTTGACTCAATTTTATGGTTATTGGTCCCTTGTGAGAAAACCCTAATGATATGAAAATATAGAAATTAAAGAAAGACAAACCTAGAATTAAAAAAAAGTTTTATTTATGCATATCTTGTACATGTTCATGCATATCATACAGATCCATATACTCAGAGATGACTTTTGTGATGCAAGTGAGGAGGACATCACTGAGTGGTGTACGATATGGATTTTTTTGTTTATGGTGTTGGTTGTCGTTATTTGAGCAGATTTCTACCTGTGGACAAGGATTTTCAAGAATTGTAAATAATGGTTACCAAATTTTTTTTTGAAAATTGTATGTATAACTTATAAATAGTTTAATAGCACTAACATGTTCTAAATGTATTTTCAGTAAATCTACTTTTCATGTTTGCAGTAAACAATTTTTATGAGAAACTTTTTTTTGGTACAAGTATAAAAAAATATTTTGAGCCAAGAAGGAAGTTACACCCTATGACCTAAGCTTTTAACCCAAAGTCCAAACCGTAATTCATAAGCCCTAATCCCTACATCCTAATTCGTAAGACATATGCCTGAAGCCCGTAGCCAAAGCTCCAAGCTTAAAGCCCTTAATTGGAAGCCCAAAGCTTAAAGCCCTTAATTGGAAGCTCAATGCTTAAAGGGCTTGGCCCTTAGTTCTAAGACTTAAACAATACCTTTAATCCCTAAGCACTAAGTCCCATGCCCTAAGGCGTAATCACAAACTCATAAGCCCTAAGACCAAAGCACTAAGTCTTACACTCAAAGTGCAAAGCCCGAAACCTAAGCTCTAAGCTTTATGCCCAAAGCCTAATGCCTTAAGCCTTAAACACTAAGCCATATGTCCTAAGTCCCAAGCCCTAAACCTAAAATTGAAAGCTTAAAGACCAAAGAGCGATGCCTAAGCCTTAAGCCTTAAGCCCTTAAGCCTTAAGCCCTACTCCTAAACCTAAACCCTAAAGCCCTAAGCGATAGGCCCTAAGTCCAAAGCTTAGACCCCAAATTCATAAGCCCTAAGGCAAAAAACTAAGCCGTAAACAAGAAGCAATAAAACCAATCTCCTCAGTCTCGAGCCATAAGAAACAAAGTCCTAAGATTAAGCCTTTAATCCCTACACCCTAAGTATGAAGCACTAAACCATAAGTGCTGAGCCCTAAGACCTAACCACAAAGCCTTAATCCCAAAGCTCAGAGCCTTGAGCCATAAGCTCTAAGTATGTTTCTCAAAGCCCTAAGGCCTATGCCATACTCCTTAAATCCTAAGCCCTAGGCCCTAAGCCCTAAGCCTGAAATCCTAACCTTCAACCCTAATCTCTATGTTGTAGGCTCTTAGCCTTAACCCAAGCCCAAAAGAAACCCTAAGCTTGATGCGTTAAGCCCTATCCTCTAAGTCGTAAGAAACACACCCTAATCCCTAACTTCTAAGCCCGATTCCCTACACCCTAAGCCCCACTCTCTAAAACAATACCCCAAGCCCTAAGTCCAAAGATGTAAGTGCTAATCGTAAAGGACAAAGCCATAAGCATTAGCTACTAAGCCCTAATTCCTACACCCTTAGCCCTAACTCCTATGCCATAAGACTGAAGCCCAAAGACCAAAACTCTAGGCCATAAGCCCTAAGCGCTAAGTATGTTCTCTACAACCGCCTTAACTTCTCCATTTGTCTTTTGAGGTCACGACTTGATAGATGTAGATTTATCTTCCACCTTTGCTGGAAGTACATGGGAATTGTTTGTTTTGAGGGTGTACCAATTGAAAACACCATTACCTTTGCTATTTACTTTCTGCTCCACTTTCATGGAAGTTGTATAGCATCATCAATTGAATGTAGTGGTTGCAACTCCACTGTGTCTTCGATTTTTTTTATTTAAGCCTCTTAGAAACCTGGCTATAATTTGTTCTTCAGGTTCATTAAAATCACATCAAATTCTAAGAGTCTTAAACTCGGTTAAATAATCTTCCATCAAAAGGTTAGCTTGTTTTAGTGATTTAAGTTGTAGAAAGAGCTCTTGCTTATAGTGACTCAGAACAAATCTTCTTCTCATCAACATCTTTAAATCTCTCCAAGAGAGAACTTCATCATCACCTTCACGCCTTCTTTGAGCTCTTCAGCTATCCTACCAAAAACTAGCATAACCGATTAGTTTCAATGAGACTAATCTTATTTTCATCCGTTTAGAATAATTATAACAATCAAAGTTCTTATTAACTTTCTCAACCCAATCAAGAAATGTATTCCCATTGCAAGAACCACTAAAGGAAGGAATTGATAACTTAATGTTTCTCATGTCGTCATCATGTTTGAAATGCTCATGCATATCATAGTCTCTATTGGACTCATCAATAGCTAGATGTTTTGAAGCAAATAAGCCACCTCTGAGTTTTCTCTTTGGAGATGGGGTTAGAGGAACTCTCATAGGGGGTAGATTACAATCCAACCTTTGTAATAAAAACTCCGGCTTCTTATTTATTTCATTAATTTTGGTGTTGTAGAATGGTTATAGAACGGTTAGTGTTGTAAAATAGTTGTTTTGTGGAATGGTTTCTTGGTTGTTTTGGTGTGAAACTCCACTTCGAGTCATCATCACTTAATTGCAAGTGTACTAAGATAACCAAAGTACAAATGGAAGTGTGGGAAGAGATTTTAAGCTCTGATACCAAATGACACGAAATTGAACTGGAAGGACAATTTTGGTGAAGGCTGGCCGATTTTATAGAGGTTGGAATGTGTTCGAGGATGGGGAATTTATGGCTGATTTTTTAAGATTTTGATGCAGGATAATAATGACGAAATGGAGGGAAGAGCTAAATGGAACTTACTACTAACCTTTCTTCCTTCCAAGAATGATGGAAAACAGCAAGAAAAACTCAACTTACTATCTCAGAAGTAAGGTGAATTGAAGGTTCTTCTTAGAAGGCCAGATATGACTCATGGGATTTTGATCGGAAGGGAGCTCAGAATAAGGCTCCAGGAATGTTATTCCATTAGATAGGATCCCAACAAAATGAACAAACAAATTAGAAAATCCTTTGGCTCAACTTCAGGTGATGGCGCCTTGAGGAGGTAGAACATGAGGCCTGTCATAAGCCCAAAGCCCAAAGCCTAAATCCCTAAGTTCTATGGCCAAATCCCTTACCCCTAAACCTTAAAACCCTAAGTTTGAAGTTGTAATGCTCATGCCTAATGACGAACGCCAAAGCACTAAGTCCTAAGCCTAAGCCTAAGCCATAGGTCATAAGTCATAATCCTTGTACCTCATTATTACCCCTATGTTGTAAGTCATATGCCTTAAGGACTAAGCCCTAACCTAAAAGATAAAAGATAAAAGCTTAAAGCCCTAAGCCCTAAGTCTTAAATCCTAAACTTTGAGCCCTAAGTCTTATAAACTAGGTCCTGAGACCTAAGCCATAACCCCTGAGCCTAAAGCCATATCCAATCTATATGCTCTAAGCCATAAGCTCTAAGTCTTTTGCCCTAAATCATAAGCCCTGAACCCAAAGCTCGAAGCCCTATGATATAAGGGTTAAGCCTTAACCTTTAAGTCCTAAGCCTTAAATATTAAGGTTTAATATCTATTCATGAAGACCTATTCACTAAGCCCTAATGCCTAAGCCATATGCCATATGCCCAAAGCCTAAAGCGTAAATTTGTAAATTCAAAAACCCAAACCCTTATCCCTAAAATTTCAGCCCAAAGTCTTAAGCCTTAAGGCTCAACCACTAAACACAAAGACTAAAGCAAAAAGTCCCAAGCCTAAGCCTTAAGCCCTATCCCCTAAACCCAAAGCAATAAATTCAAAGCATAATTTCAAGGCCAATTTAACTTTACTTTCCATTGATTCAAAAGCTTGTAATTCCACAATATCATCAATCTCCTCTTATACAAACGATGCAAGCGCCAATTCTTCAGGTTCTTCTAATCCACACCTCATTTTCCGAAGTTCAAACTCAGTGAGGTATTCTTCAACCATGGAAGCTCCTTGCTTATGGCTTTGTGATTGCAACAAAATTTCTTGCTGGTAATGCATAGGTACAAACCTTTTTATCATCAATAACTTCTTCATCACCAAATCATAGGCCCTTGATCATCGTCTCGTCTCCTTTGAAACTTTACATTCTCCCACCATAAATGTGCATATCCAGATAATTCTAAAGCTACCATCTATATTTTTGCTTTATCTGAATAGTTATGGAACTTGAAAACCTTCTCCACTTTATACAGCTAATCCAGAAACACATCACCATTACCATTGCCATTAAATGGACGTAAATGTACCTTAATGTGATTCAATTCTTCATCAGTGTCACGCCTATAGTTAGGAAACACATTGTGCTCCTATTCATCACCGAGTAAAACTTCTTCCACATAATTGGTTTGTGGAACTCCTCTCCTTGCATTTCTAGTTCGTGGTATAGGAACTCCCTAACTTCCCTTATTAGTCGCTACAGGGTGGTAGACAAATTATCAATCTGACCATGCAGATTTGGCTCACCTGCTAAACTAGTGGTTGCTTGTTCATGTTCGTTCATTTCACTGGCTTAGTTGTTATTGTTTGTACTCCTTGTAATCATGATGTACTCCTTGTAATCACAGTAACACTTAGACTATCATATTAGGAAACGTTTGGTGCTAACAAAAAGAGGATGGCTCTGATACAAAATGACTTGCCACGGTACTGGACTACACAACACGGATGGTTGAGAAATGACATAAAAGCAAACAAATCTACTATCATATTCTTAAATTCCTATTGGAAAAAGTGGGGAAGATTGCAACAAGTCACTATTTGACAACTAGCGACGAGATAATAAAATTCTCTCACACACATGGATATTACTCACCGAATGGAATGAAATGGTTTTTGGAGGATTTCTCAACAAACTAAAGCAAGAATTTTTTCTAATATTTTGGGTTTAACAACCTCTACCAAATGTTCTAAGGAGGGCTTATATAGCCTCTAAATTACATGCATCATGTTTTGCTTAGGGCTACCTAAAGTAGGTTAACAAAAAGTGTGTTGGAAAAGTAGTCTTCAGATGAAAAGTAATGTGAATGCTCTCAAATGGTTTCCTTCCATTAAATGCTTGCATGCTGAATGTCCACACCTTGTTGTAGGAGGTGGAGATGAGAAGAAGAGTGAAAGTCTTGCAGAGATTTTGCTGAGATCTCATTGGATGAGGTGAAGGTGATAAAAAGGTCAAGTCCTATCACTAGGTGGCTGCAAAATAGATGATATGAAAAGAATAGTGGGCTCGCATGGATTTTTTTGAGATCTCATTGGATGGGTTGATTGTGATAAAGAGTAGAAGTCTCATCACTTTGTTGCTACAAAAAAAATTTGTATGAAAGGTGAGTATTTAAAAACAAAAGGGAGAACGATATTCTGCTAGCTTTTCTCTAATTGGAAGAAGGTGATGTCAAATGAGAGACACCAACCGAATTCTTGGAAAAGGTGGGTTGCTGGAGACTCCCAAAAGAAGCTCTTCACCTCACTATTGTCTTAAAATATGGCTAGGCAAAAAAACGTAAAAAATGTCTATCATGGGTGGTTTTGTTAGGCTTCTAACGTGCTCAAAAATCCAAGAGTTTGGTTAAGCCGATTATTTGGTTTCCAAATTATCAAATGTTATGGCAATTCTTTGTCCTCCAACGAAGCTTTTTTTTCTTTAATATTCTCTGAGTTTTTACTTACAAAATGACCAAACAAGTTAGTTAATTTGCGAGCTTAGCTCCTTTCTCCTTGAGGTTTCTTGGATTGATACTTAAATTTGTTCAAAACGTGGCACATCATCCTCTCCTGGTAGTTTGGGAGTTTTTCTTAAATCCAATGATAGTTCCTCCTTATTGCTTCCTTATTCATGAACATAGGGGAAAAATCTTTCACATTAAAAGTCGCCAAAACTTTATACTCTCAGAGTAACTGCAATTTATAAGAATTATTGTTAACTCGTTCTAACACTTTGAAGGGTCCATCGGCCCAAGGTGGTAGTTTTGATTTCCTGAGGTTGGGAAACCTCTCCTTTCTCAAATGTAGCAACACAAGATCTCCTGTATTAAAAACTACCCTTTTGGTTTTGATTAGCTTGTTTGGCATAAGTTTCATTCTTTGTCTCAAAGTTCTTTCTCACTTGCTCATGCATGTCTTTCACTAATTTAGCCTTCTTAACTGCATTATCATTCACAACATCCTTTATGGGAAGAGGGTTGAAGTTGTATCCTACCTGAAACAGATTCTTTTGGGTGAAATTGTGCAAATTTTTGTTATAAGCAAATTCTACCAAAGGAAGTTGAACATCACAATCTTGCTAACAAACCTTCTTAAGAACATTCTCAAGTTTCTATTCACCACCTTAGTTTGGCCATTAGTTTGTGGGTGGAATGAGGTGCTAAACAATAATTTGTTTCTGAGCTCTTCCATAACGTCTTGTAAAAGGTGCTAAAAAATTTTGTATCCCTAACAGAAATAATTGTCTTTAGAATACCATATAAGCGTACAACTTCTTTGAAGAATAATTCAAAAACATGGTGGGCATCATCGGTTTTAGCACACGATTTAAAGTGAGCCATTTTTGATAATCTATCCACGACCAACATTGTAAAACATATGACCAAGTTGTACTAAGTAAACCAAGCACGAAATCCATGCTCACTTCTTCACAAGACAGACAAGGAATAGGAAAAGGTAAGTAAAGCCCTTAAGGAAGAACCTTGCTCCTAGCTTTCTTGGACATAATGCACCTCTATAACACTAAGTGCAAATTTTTAGAAGATTTGGCCAATAAAAATGTTTCTTCAAAGTTTCAAGGGTTTTCTTCTCCCTAAAGTGGTCAGCAAGTCTGCCACTATGTACTTCTTTAATCAACGACTCCCTTAGGCTAATGCTACGTATGCAAAGCCTACCTTCCTTGAAAAGAAACCCTTCGGTCAAATAATATCCATTCACAATCGCTTGATTATATTTATCATAAATTTGGAAAAAAACCCACGTCTCCTCCGTAAACTCTTTTTATCAAATCGAAACCAAAAAATTTTGTGCTCCATTCTTAAGTAACTATACCTTCTCGAGAGTGCATCAGCTACTACATTCGTCTCTCCATTCTTGTACATGATTATATAAAGAAATCTCTCCAAAAATTCTACCCATTTAGCATGTCTTCGATTGAGTTTTTGCTGGCTCTTAATGTGGTTGACAACCAAGTGATGGGTATGAATTAAAATTATTTTGGGAAAAAATAATGCTGCTAACCCTCTAAAGCTCTTATCATCGCATAAAATTCATTATCATAAGTTGAGTAGTTCAAAACTGCCCATTGAGTTTTTCGCTAAAATAGGTCAATGGTTTTCCTTCTTGCAAGAGGATAGCTCCAATACCTAGTCTGGATACATCACAATCAATCTCGAAATTTTTTTTGAAGTCTAGAAGCGGTAAATTTAGTGAATCACTAATTCTCTTTAACAATCTCAAAGCTTGCTTGACAAGCTTGCGTCCAAAAAAATTCTTTACCTTATTTAGTTCAATCTGTAACGGGAGCCACAATAGCTCTAAAATCCTTTATAAAAAACCTATAGCACGGAAGCTCCTTACCTCTGAAATGTTCTTTGGCACGGGCCATTATTTGATGGCTTCTACCTTGGATTTATCGGCCTAAATACTGTCCTTGGAGATAATGAATCCAAGCAAGCAAACTCTATGTTGGCCCAATGCACCCTTCTTTAAGTTTCCATATAGCTTAATTTCCCTTGGTGTTTCAAACAAGTGTTGAAGGTGTTTCACATAGGACGACAAGTCTCTACATCAATCTCATATATGTACTTGAGGCATTTGATAATCAAAATGCGTGACTAACCATTCATAAAACCCATATTTCGTCTTAAAGGTGGTTTTCCATTTGTTGCCACTCTTCAAATCAACCTTGGAAAAGATTCTAGAACCGTTAATCTCATCTAGCATGTCTTCCAATCTCGGAATCGGGTAGCGGTGCTTGATGATTATATGATTAATTGCTCGACTATTTATCCACATTCTCATTGTGACATCCCTTGATGAGAACCACAGGTATATCAAACCGCAGACCCTTCAACAATGCGGAAAAAGACACCTGGATCACCTTTGAATCAAGTACGAGGAACTTGACCCCAATCGAACCTTGCCGACGGAACCTAAGTTATCAAACAAGGAGCTTGACCCAGACCGAACTTGTCGGTAAGAACCAAAGCTATCAAATTTGATCTATCGAGAATTAACTTGATGAAGATCGAGTTCTTCGCAAAGAACGAAAGAGAAAATCTCTCCAAAACACTCAAGGTGAAGTAATCATAAAATTTGTCCCCTATTACAATAGCTTAAATGCCTTTAAATAGGCTACACACTTTCTAAACTAACAAGTAAATTAGGAAATAGAAAGTAATTAGGAAAATTAATAAAATAAAAAGAAAGAATTTTCGGAATTGTTGCAAGGAACTTCTATTTTGGTAAGTTGTGTATTTTACAAGGCAAACGACGTCCGATTTTGATGATCCAGCCCATTCCGAAAAGGTCTTGAAAGCAGCTACAACTTTGATAAAGAAAGAGTTTTGAAATAACTTTAGGAAGATTGTCGAATCTTCCAATATATTCTTGCTGGTCAAGTAAAAGTTTGATTTAAGGAAAGTTGCATGTACTTTCCTATTTCCTTTGTCCATTCAATATCTTTTATTGGCTTGGGCTCTTGGGCTTGTGTTCTTGACCACCTTGTATGATGTCAATATCTTCTTCAACACTTAACATAATAAGCATTTTATTCTGATGTTGAATAGATTCTTTCATTTCAATTTCTTCCACTAAACAACATAACGCTTCATGCATTTTCTTGGTTCTTGACCTTGTCATTGGGCCTCCAATTCCTTGCAATTGATCTTTCTTCTTGGGATTGATTTGTGTTATCACTTGATCCGCATCATCCCTCTTGGGCACCAACAAAGAAGGCACGACACATCGGCTAAGGGGTTCTCAAATAAGAACCTTCTTCAATAGTTCTTTTGCTTGATTGTTCAACTCTTCAGTATTATCAGGATTAATCCTATAAGCAGGCCTATTTGGCAAGATACCCCCTAGCTGAAAGTCAACTTGGCACTCTATCCCTCTAAGGGGAGGTAATCCAGTCAATAAATCTTCTGGAAATACATCTTCAAACCTTTTCGTAAATTTTCATATCTTATTTGGACAGCTGGTAAGTTCTTCCATCATCAGTAGGATTAGTGGTTCACCACACAAAAAAATTTATTCAATTCTTTCTTTGACATAAACATATTAGTAGAGGCTGCATTTTCCCTTATATCACCCACATCTATTGCCACCTGTTATGGGCTTAACGGTGTGGCCTTGATCATTCTTCCTTCATGCTTGAATGAATAAAAAATTGTGTAGTCATCATGAACAACTTTTTTATCAAATTGCCACGGCTCCCTAGAAGCAAATGACCAGCACTCATAGGCACTACAACACAAAGCCCCTAGTCCTTATATCCATCAATCAAAAATTAATAATAGCTTGTTTAGTCACCTTAACATCTTCCTTATCATTCAACAGCTTAAGCAAATATGGTTGATGGTGTGTAGAGGTTTCCAACTTCATCTTGTAAACCATTTCTTTTGAAACTACATTGGTGCATCTCCCCCCATCAATAATGATAGAGCATACTGTCCCCATCACAAAAAAATGACAGTGAAAAATATTTTCTCGTTGCATCTACTCAAATGTTCTTGAGTGGTCAAAACTCATCGTATTACCAAGAATGGTTGTAACGACCCAGTTCACGGATAGATACTTATTCCACTTACTTACTAACTTCCTTGTTTAATTATGAATTAAATGCCATGACTTAAGTTATGAAAAATATTTTTACACTTTAAAATAAATTTAATTATTTAAAATATGTAGCAGAAACTAAAACCAAATAGTAAAAAAACTTTAGACCCATAATTATACATATCATTGATCCAAAAAATTTACACGCATAATTATACAAACCATTTATTCTCACATCACTCCAAAAGATTTACAATTTTTTTACAAAATTTGTAGCCAATTTAAAACAAAACTGTGTGTGTAAGAGCCACTCCCCACTGGTCGTCACTCATAACCACTTTTCATCCGAATACACTCCTGCTATAAACATCATCTTCTCCCATCTAAACATCATTCTAAATCAGCTCACCTGTATTGCAAAGCCTAAACTATGAGCCTAGTGCTCAGTAGGTAGTATAACAATAAAATGCATGAATGCTATTGCAACATTTATAAAACATGCTAGATTTTGTTACATATTTTCTTTTAAGTTTCTTATTCTCTTTAGAGTATTACAAGATCTCAAGAATACTTCCCACCACCTAACTTCAACATCTACTTACTAGGACTCACTTACATTACTACTTGGCGAGCATTCAGGCCTATAATAATCATTTACTTATTTACATTATAACTATATCACTTATTAATCATCAAGAGTACATAAGTATAAGCTTATTGGCCGCCCATACAACCACTTACATTTTGTTCTTCCTTGATAATGTTGGGTTTTCAAAACCATGAATGAAAATAGTTTGTTACATTTTTCAAGAAACTATGATGCTTGAATATGTGACCATGACAATTTATATGTATGCATGAACATAATATCATTTAATTTTTGCATACCCTCGAGTCATAACATTAAATTCTAACACAATCATCAATCATTTAATCACAAACAATGCAAAAAATCAATCCTCAAATGACTCCAAGTCGGTATATCATGTGTTACACCCTAAAAGTCCACAATTGTACATGCATCATAAATATCCTACCTTTGCAATGTAGTCCCACTTAAGGGCCATGCACTCTTAATACTAACTTACCTTAGGTCCTTATCTTCAATAATCTTCACCACTTGATCACTTGGCAACCCTTAGAATAGACAAGATTCCTTGGTCGTGGGTTCACCTCTTTCTCTCTTTTCTTGCTGCTAAAGTGAACTAGATTCACTCAAAGTGCACTAATCACCCTTATACACTTTCAAGTCTAACCAAGATTCAACTTAAACACCTAAAAAAAAGAGAATGAGGTGAAGAAAAGCCGATACTTGTGGGTTTTTAAGCTGAAGAAAGACTATAGGTGATATAGTAAAAACATATAATTGTAACTAAGGTGAATGTGGCAAAAGTAGGAGGTGTTTCTATAACATTTGACCCTATTTAAAGTTGCTCCCCATAGTCTCCAATCACCTTCACTTCACTTGGTAAAGAGCTGATAGTCATGGGTTTTTATGCTGAAGAAGGACCTTAGGTGATTTGATGAAAACATTTAGTTGTACTAAGGTAAAGGAGGGCAAAGTAGGAGGTGTTTCTATACCATTTTACCCACTTTTTAAGATGCTCACCAAAGTCTCCTATGCACTTCAATTCACTTTAAAAAAGAGCTGATTGTCTTGGGTTTTATGCTGAAGAAGGACCTTAAGTAATTTAATTAAAACAATCAATTGTACTAAGGTGGAGGTGCCCCAAGTAGAAGGTGTTTCTATACCATTTGACCCATCCCTTTTAAGGTTCCTCCCCAAAATCTCCAATCAACTTTTATTCAGTTTCAAAGGAGTTTATGGTCGTGGGATTCTATGTTGAAGAAGGACCTTAGGTAATTTAATTAAAACAATCAATTNAATTTTACTAAGGTGGAGGTGGCCAACGTAGGAGATATTTCTATACCATTTGACCCCTCTCTTTTAAGTTGCTCCCCAAAATCTCAAATGAATTTTAATTCACTTTAAAAGGAGCTTATGGTTGTGTGATTTTATGCTGAAGAAAAACCTTAGGTAATTCAATTAAAAAATTCAATTGTATTAAGGTGGAGGTGGCCAAAGTAGGAGTTGTTTCTATCTCATTTGAGCCCTCCCTTTTAAGTTGCTCCCCAAAATCTCCAATAACTTTAATTCACTTTCAAAGAAGCTTATGGTCGTGGGATTTTTTGCTGAAGAAGGACCTCATGTAATTTAATTAATACAATCAATTGTATTAAGGTGGAGGTGGCCAACGTAGGAGGTGTTTCTATACTATTTTGCCCCTCCTTTTTAAGCTGCTCCCTAAAATCTCCAATCAACTTTAATTCACTTTTAAAAGAGCTTATGGTCGTAGTATTTTATGCTGAAGAAGGACCTTAGGTAATTTAATCAAAACATTCAATTGTATTAAGGTGGAGGTGGCCAAAGTAGTAGTTGTTTCTATGTCATTTGACCCCTCCCTTTGAAGTTGCTTCCATCGTCTTCAATATCCTTCACTTTCCCTTGTAAAAACTTTGATAAAATTTGAGCCACTTGTTATTTGCATTTTACAAGAATCGGCTGACGGATTGGTACAAGTGTCTATCGCTCAAGCACTTATCTACACTTTTTTTAATTGCATCACATTACCGTACATTTTACACATATACATATATGATAAGACTATGCATGAAATGAGGGTTATTACATTCTCCCTCGTTAACAAAAAAAATTTTGTCATTAAAATTTAGACTTGAAATAACTCTGGATACTTTTCCTTGATCTCTTGCTCTCTTTCCCACGTAGCCTCTCCCACATTATGGTTTTGCCACAAAACGTTTACCAATGGAATCTGCTTATTTTGCAATACTTTCGTTTTTGTATCCAAAATCCTTATGGGCCTCTCCTCATAGCTCAAAGTTGGCTTTATTTCAATCTGTTCTACTTCCACTACTTGAGATGGATCACAAATACATTTTTGAAACATTGATACATGAAAAACATTGTGAACTCCAGCCAATGACTCTGGTAGTTGAAGCATATATGCCATGTTTTCCACTTTCTTCAAGATAGAAAATGGCCAAATAAATCTTGGTGCCAAATTTCCTTTTCTCGCAAATCTTATTGCCCTTTTAAATGGTAAAACTTTTAAAAACACTTCTTCTCCTTTGCTAAATTCCGATGCTCATCATCGTTTATCATCATAACTCTTCTGACGACTCTGAGTAGTTCTCATCCTTTGCTGTATAATTTTTACTTGTTCCACCGTTTGCTGAATCATTTTTGGTCCATATATATTTTTTACCCACTTCACTCCAAAATGATGGAGATCTGCACTTTTTTCCATACAACGCTTCAAATGGACAATTGATGATTGATACCTATTGTTATACAAGAGTTCTACTACGGATAACATCTTGCTCCATGCATTCTGGAAATCCATAACACAAGCACGTAACATTTCCTCTAGAAGTTGAATAGTCCTCTGAGTCTGACCATCCGTCTGAGGATGAAACTCTGTGCTAAATGCCAATAATGTTTCCATAGCTTTATTTAAACTCTTCCAAAATGTTGACGTAAATTTTGGATCTCGATCCAATATTATGGAAACTGCAACTCCATGCAACCTTATAACTTCCTGCATATATAACTCAACATACTATTCCATGGAAAAATTTACTTTTAAAAAAATAAAATGAGCAAACTTTGTTTACCGATCAACAATTACCCATATGTTGTCATAGCCTTTAATTGTCTTGGGCAATCCTACCACAAAATCCATAGAAACGTGCTCCCATTTCCATTCCAGAATAACCAATGATTTTAACACTCCCGCGGTTTTCAAATGTTCCGCTTTAACTTGTTTGCACACTAGACACGATTCCTCATACTTCACAATAATATTTTTCATTCCCAGCCACCAGAAACATTGCTTTCATATCATGATACATCTTTGTTATCCCTGGATGAATGGAAAATTTTGAAGAATGAGCTTTCTTTAATATATCTTTCCTTAACTCCTCATTACGCAGAATATACCATCTATCACGAAACTTAAGTATCTCTTCCTTTGAACAATGAAATTCGTGAGAGCTAGGCATTTGTCCCGCTATAAACTGCATATACCTTTAATCTTTCTTTTGAGCTTCACTAATTCGGTCTAACACATCCGACCTCACTGTTAAGGCAGCTAACTGCACTGTTAGATCTGTTACCACTTTAATTTCTGTCTGCCAAAGCTCATCTTGGACTGTTATAGACTTTCTGCTCGATCCATCGGCCACCACATTTGCTTTCCCTAGATGATACTTGATCTCAAAGTCGTTGTCTTACACAAACTCGAGCCATTACTACTGTCTTAAATTCAGTTGTTTCTAAATAGATATTTAAGACCTTTATGGTCTGTAATGTCTCCATATCTTCAGTGCAAAAACTACTGCAGCTCACTCAAGATCACGAGTAGGATAATTCTTTTCATACTCTTTCAACTGTCTTGATGCATATGCAATTACTTTTTCCTCTTGTATCAGCACACATCATAATCCCATCTTCGATGCATCACAATATATGCTGAAATCACCGTCTTCCGTCAGAAGTACTAGCACTGGCGCTATGGTTAATTTCTCCTTTAACAATTGAAAACTCTTCTCACAAGCATCTGACCACTAAAACTTCACATTCTTTCTAGTTAATCGGGTCAACAGTAGAGCAATCTAAAAAAATCCTTTAATAAATCTTCGGTATCAACCTGCTAGTCCAAGAAAACTCTATACTTCTATTATATTCTTTGGCTGTGGCCAGTCACGAACAACCTGCACTTTTGTTGGATCCACTGAAATCCCTTCTTTAGAAATCATGACCCAAAAAATTAACCAGATCTAACCAAAATTCACATTTTGTTAATTTAGCATATAATTGATATTGATTCAACTTATTTAACACCATATTCAAATGCTCTTTGTGTTCATCCCCTGACTTGGAATACACCAGAATATCATCGATAAATACAATAACAAATTTTTCTAGATATTCATGGAACAACTTATCCATAAGATCCATAAACACAGCTGGAGCATTTGTCAACCTGGATGACATCACGAGAAACTCATAAAGCCCATACCTTGTTTTGAATGCAGTCTTTGGGATATATTTTTTCTTTACCTTTAACGGATAATATCCTGATCATAAAATCAATCTTGGAAAATATGTGCGCACCCTGCAATTGATCAAATAGATAATCAATCCTAGGCAACAGGTACTTATTCTTCACTGTCAACTTGTTCAATTCACAGTAGTCAATGCATATTTATAGGTTTTGGTCCCTTTTTTAAACGAACAATACATGAGCTCCCCACGAAGAGAAATTAGAGTATATAATTTGTCCCCTTGCTGACAAATTCTTCCAATTGTACCTTCAACTCTTTTAACTCAGCTGGAGCCATATAGTATGGATTCTCATATACTTGTTTTGCTTCAGGATATACGTCCACTACAAATTCAATTTCACGATCAGGGGGTAATCCAGGTAAATCATCTCAGAATACCTTTGAAAATTCTTGAACCACTGGGATATCTTGTAGTTTTAAATCAGATTTCTTCTGAAAATCCACAGTACTCACAAAAAATCTCACACAGCTACTATTCAACAATCGTTGTACCCTTACAGTTGATATAATAGATAATTTTTTCTTATCTTTCACTGTTTGAAATGAATATGCTTCTTCATTAGGAGGTTGAAATCTGACTAGTCTCATTCGACACTTTATGGTTGAAAATTTTCAAAAAAGCTAGTCCATTCAAAATTTAAATTCATATTCATTCATCTCCATTAGAATAACATTGGCGCCCAAATTACGATTGCCAATTTGGACTTCACGGTCTAACAAAACTGTATCCAAGTTTAACCGATCACCTAACGGTAGCATCACATCAAAAATCTGCTATGCCACCTCAAGTACTCGGTTCAATTTCTTAGAAAACACTACAAATATAAATGACTGTGTGGCTCCTGAGTCTAGCAGTGAGAAAGCACAAACACCCTCAATAATAAGCTTACCTGCCACCATTACTGGCTGATCTGTCTCATCTATGTCAATTGTTGCAAATACTCTGAGTGCCATTCTTTTGTGATCAACATTTGCGAGAAGTGCTTTCAGACGATCTCGAGCCATGTCTCCCATTTCTCTGCATCAAAAACATTGACCAGATCCCGCCACACACTCCCCGCCGTGCTTTTGGTTGCATTTGAGGCACTGAACTATTGGTGTGACTTTTGATCTACTTTCTTTGACTTGATCAGATTGGTTTCCCATGGTTTACTTGACTGCAGTAGAATCTCTTTGAAAAATTTGCTCGATTGTGGTGGTAATGGTTGTTTCATCCGCACCTTCCATCTAGCTTCATCCACATCTAGTGCCTTTGAAACCACCTTAGATTATGGAACATCTTCAGTTCCAGCAGTCCTGACACCTAGATAAATTTTTGGATTTAGTCCTTGAACAAAATGATTTACTTTGTCCTCATTGGTTGCCACCATATGTGAAGCAAACTTTGCCAAAGCTTTAAATTGTCGTACATATTCACCTATTGACCCTAGTTGCTTTAGCTAGATAAAATCTATTGTCTTTCTGTTACAAACTGTCGAACTAAAATACTTTCCATAGAAAATTCCTTTAAAATGCTCCCACCAATGCCTCGTGTCCATAGTAAACATAAAAATGGCACAGTTAACTCGCTTCTCCTCTTCAATTTTAGCATACTTAAAAATCTCCTCTAATGAGCGAATCCACTCCTCTGCATACATTGGATCACAAGACTGCCCATCAAACTAAGGTTAATTCAGCTTACCTCTCACAACTGAGCTCTTTAGCATTATGATTCCGTCCATTTTCGTGCTCCTCACGATTTATCATCATTTCTAATTGCTGAAACTAGCAGTTAACAAGTTCTGACAATCGATATATGGCAGCTTCATTACTGCTCTGTCGCTCTTCAACATTTGTCCTTCCTCGCACCATTATCCTTCAATCATAACTAACTTTATCAGAACCATAAATAATTATTTCCATATCATATAATTTAGCAACAAAAGTGTATTCGAATGAAAATGGGTTATTGAGCTGTATATTGAATCAACTTAACTCGGTAAACTCTCTTTTACATGTGCTTTGATACCACTCTGTAACAACCAGGTTCGCGGATCGTTGCTCATTCTACTTACTGACTTGCTCGTTTAATTATAAATTAAATGCCATGATTTAAGTTATGTAAAATCACTTTACACTTTAAAAATGGTTATAATTATTTTTCAATGGTGCGAGAAAATAAATAAAATTTACTTATTTTAAATATGTAGCAAAAACTAAAACCAAATACTCAAAATAACTTTACACATAATTATACATACCGTTGATCCAAAAAACTTTAGACACATAATTATAAAAACCATTTATCCTCACATCACTCCAAAAAATTTACAATTTATTTACAAAATCTATAGCCAATTTAAAACATAACAGCTTGTGTATGTATGAGGCACTCCCTACGGGTCGTCATTCAATAACAATTTTTCATCCGAATACACTGCGGCTCTAATCATCATCTTCTACCATCTAAACATCTTTCATAATCAGCTCACCTACATTGCAAAGCCTAAACTATGAGTGCTCGCTAAGTAATATAACTATAAAATGCATTAATGCTAATATAACATTTAGAGAACATGCTAAAGTTTATTACATATTTTCTTTTAAGTCTCTTGTTCTCTTTGAAATATTACAAGATTTCAAGAACAGTGCCCACCACCCAACTTCAACATTTACTTACTAGGGCCCACTTACATTACTACTTGGTGAGTGTTCATGCATGTAATAATAATTTATTTATTTACATTATAACTATTTTTGTTATTAATCATCAAGATATGGCCACCCATACGACCACTTACACTCTGTTGATACTGTTGCATTTTCAAAACCATGCATAAAAATAGTTCGTTACATTTTTCAAGAAAATATGATGCGTGAATATCTGACCATGAACAATTTATACGTATGTATGAACATAATATTATTTAATTTTTGGCATACCCTCGAGTTATAACATTGAATTCTAACTCAATCAGCAATCATTTAATCACAAACAATGCACACAAACAATCCTTAAATGACTTCAGGTCTATGTATCGGGCGTTACACCCCCAATAGTCCACAATTGTACATGCATCATAAATATCCTTACGGACTGTGCACTCTTTATACTAACTTACCTTAGGTCCTTATCTTCAATAATCTCCACCACTTGATCACTTGGCAACCTTTAGAATAGAGACAAGATTCCTTGGTCGTGGGTTCTTCTCTTTCTCTCTTTTCTTGCTACGAAAGTGCACTAGATTCACTCAAAGTGCATTAATCACCCTCACACACTTTCACTTCTAACCAAGATTCAACTTAAACACTTAAAAACAAAGAGAATAGGGTGAAGGAGAGTTGATACTCGTGGGTTTTTAAGCTGAAGAAAGACTATAGGTGACATAGTTAAAACATATAATGGTAACTAAGGTTGAGGGGGCCAAAGTAGGAAGTATTTCTATACCATTTGTCCCATCCCTTTTAAGTTTTCATATGATATGGCAATTATTTGTCCTCCAAGGAAGCTTTTTTCTTTTCAATATTCTCCAAGTATTTACTTACAAAACGAGTAAACAAGCAAGCTAATTTGCGAGCTTGGCTTCTTGTCATGATTCTCCTTAAGGTTTCTTTGATTGGTACTTCAATTTGTTCCAAACGTGGCACATTATAACCCTATGCGTTAAGCCCTACCCTATGGCTCCAAAGCCATATGTCCTAAGCCCTAGACATTGGCCCTGCCTTAACGCATAGGCCCTGATGTGCCACGAGACTCGGGCCCATCGGACCGAGAGTTTTATAGTAACTTGGTTGCTCATTTTGTAGGGAACATTATCATGGAGACACCCTCGGAGTTAGATCAAGACCGGCCGAGAACGTGCATGACATGGCACCCCGAGCCGGACACCGAGGACCGCACCAAGACCGCCCACATCGGGCCAGCAGATCGCGCCAAGGTCGCCCACATCAGGCCGGCCGCGACGCGTCGAGACAGACCGCGCCCAGACAGCGCCCCGCGGGCTAGCCGACACGGCCCATGCCGAGTTCCATTGAGGGGCTCGGCCCCCTTCAATAAGTGACCGAGTGCCACATTTCCTTTCAGCAATTAGAGACGTAGAAGAGTAAGAAGAGCCAGCCCAAGTCATGGAAAGACAAAGTTTAAGGCCCGCGATCCAACATGGCCGAAGCCCAAGCAACAAGGAAGAAGCCCACAGACACTTAACATTTTCAGCCGTGCCAAAATCTTCTGGAAGGAGCCATTTAGCGGGAAAATATCAACTAGAGAGATAAGGGAAGATTCGCACACGGAAAATCCCATGAGGCTCAAAGATCCCGAACACATCGGGAAAATCCCGACAGCGCCCGGCAGCACACACCAGCGCACCCGACAGCGCCCACCCGACCGCGACCTGGCCGCGCCATCTACGACGCTGACGCACTCCTTGAGTATCCGGATCCATCTGTTTACCGACGACAATGACGCGCGCGCCTGAGTACTTGACTACGATAATGCGCGCGCCCGAGCACCCGAACCCGGCTACAACCAACGACACGCAATCCCGCAAATCTCGCGCCACATCACCGATCCGCGCCTTCAAGATTCTTCACCGATCCGCGCCTTCACGATCCTAGACGTCCAACTTGATCGACGGCTTACGATTCTTACTTAGTAATTTCCTTTAATGTTTTTGTCTATTTAAGAGGCACTTAGCCTCTATGGAACTTAGTGAATTTTTATCAATACAAAGTGCTCATCACCTTTTTGATAATTCCCTCAAATCGTCGATCCTTCTCCGGTGCGTCACATCCGACCAAGTCTTCGACAACCCTCGTCCGTGAACGGTGGGTCATATCCGAACACGAACTAGGTCTACCTTTCTAAACACTTAGATTGCTCAAGTGTTTAGATCGACCGCCCATCTCCTCCTAAATTCCATTCCGTTTTCCCGAGCCATCAATCTCCACCACCACCGATTCCGGTACATCCACTACCCTCCGATCCACCTTCATTTTTATCCGAGCCATTCCATTATTCCCACCTTCAAACCCCCTTATTTCCACCCCACTATACTTCCGCACCACAATTCCTTAAATCGCACCACCCAATTTTCCGATCGTGGTACGCGTTGCCTCCTCCGGTCACGCGTACGCTCATCTCCCGATCATGGTGCGCCGCTCATAGATTGACGGCACATCAACTTGGTATCAGAGCTAAAGTTCCTATCTTGAGTGTAAAAATCCAATTTTTACCTCATGGAACGCATGGTGACACGCAGCGGAGCCGTCCTCGGAAACGCCCGCGACCAAGGTACCACGAGCGAACCATCGCTCCACTCCGGGCCTCCCGAACATGAACCAAGCGTCCAAGAGCAATTGGATGCTACCAATCAGTGGATAGAAGAGCATTTTTCGGCCAATGAGCGCTTAATGCACACGATCCTTCAACGATTGGACATGGTGGTCAATCAACAAGCGCAACACCCGGCCGCACCTCCGCCCATGCAAAGGCCCGAGAACGCCAATTTCCAAGTCCGGCCGCATGAATCGGATGGATCCGATGATGAATACTTCCTGAACCATCGTAATCGGGACGATGACAAGAGACTCCCGAAGATTACAATTCCCTCTTTCAACGGGACCGCCGATGGAAACACCTACCTTGAGTGGGTAGATAAGGTTGATTCAATTTTCAATCTTTACAATTATTTCGAGAATTTGAAGGTACAATTGGCATCTTTGGAATTTACGGATTATGCTATATTATGGTGTAGATGTCACCGAGCACAACTCCGGCGCGAAAGAAAACCGGATGTTTCAACATGGGACACCATGAAGGAACATATGCGCGCCCGATTTTTGCCCAATTATTATCGGCAAGAATTATTCTTGCAATTACAAGGGCTAAGGCAAGGCGGAAGATCGGTCGAGGAATATCTCACCGAGTTCGAGACTTTGCGGATTCGGTGTGAATTGGAGGAGCCTAGTGAGCAAATCATAGCCCGGTTCATTAGAGGGCTCCAAAGGGATATTGGGCACGTAGTGGAGTTACAAGCCCATGATTCATTCGAGTCCCTTATTCAAATGGCGTTACGGGTGGAGAGACAAGTAAAGCGGAGGAACAAGGCCCCGGCCCAAAGACCGATCCCGAGAGCGCCCGCGCCTTATCGGCCGATGCCAGCGACAACGCCCACACCCGCGCCATGGGCCCCGAAGCCAATCCAGCCCGTCAAACCCCAAGAGGCCGTGAGCGAAGTATCCCGGACCCGAGAGATCCGTTGTTTTAAATGTCTCGGCCGAGGACATATGGCGGCCCAATGCCCTAACCGAAGGGTTATGACAATTCTCGAAGGATCCTAAGAAATTGTGAGCGAGGATGAAGCCGAGGGCCCGCAAGCATCCTTGACCGAGCCCGACGAGGATCAAAACCCAACCGAGGTTGACAAAGACACGTGCAACGCCCAAGATGGCAAGTGGCTCATGATCCGACGGGTTCTTTCGACCCAAACTCAACCGGAAACCTACCAAAGGGAGAATCTTTTCCATAGTCGATGTTTGATCAAGGAAAGGGTTTGCTCCTTAATTATTGATGGAGGTAGTTGCACGAACGTAGTCTCCCGAGAGCTAGTGGACAAGCTATCTTTGCCGACCACCGATCACCCGGCACCGTACAAATTGCGATGGATCACGGACAAGGAGGATGTCCGAGTCACGAAGCGCACCCGGGTAGAATTTTTAATCGGCCACTACAAAGACACGGTGGTGTGCGATGTGGTGCCGATGAATGCCACTCACCTATTGCTCGGTCGACCATGGCAATTCGATCGGCATGTCATACACGATGGGCGCACCAACCAATACACGTTCCACATGAATGGTCGAAGAGTCATTCTAGCCCCCTTGACCCCGGAGAAAGTGGCCAAGGATGAGGCCATCAAAAAGGAGGCCCGAGCCAAGGCAACATTACTTATGGGCCGAAAAGAACTTGAACGATGCGTAGCCCGGAATGATCCGATAATTTTGTTACTCCACCGGGACCAAGACCGAGACAAGGAGCCCACTATTCCGGACACTATCAAGCCCTTGCTCGACCGATTCAAGGATGTTTTTCCAGAAGAACTCCCCTCGGGTTTACCTCCCCTCCGAGGGATTGAACACCAAATCGACCTCCAACCGGGAGCCACATTACCTAATCGGCCTCCATATCGATTAAACCTGGAAGAGAGCAAAGAGTTACAACGCCAAGTTCAAGAGCTCCTCGAGAAGGGATACATCAAGGAATCCCTAAGTCCTTGCGCGGTACCGGCCCTCCTAGTGCCGAAGAAGGATGGCACGCACCGAATGTGCGTAGATAGCCGTGCCATCAACGACATAACCATCAAGTACCAATTCCCCATGCCTCAGCTTGATGATCTTTTGGATGAACTTAGCGGAGCCAAGATCTTCTCCCGAGTGGATCTTAAGAGCGGATACCATCAAATCCGCATGAAAGAAGGCGATGAATGGAAGACGGCCTTCAAGACAAAGTATGGATTATTCGAATGGCTTGTTATGCCATTCGGGCTCACCAA
>QAOC01015512.1:88152-100364 GCA_003255005.1 Begonia fuchsioides
TATCCTTAATGCATGAAAATCTAAACATGTCCATAAAAGTCATATAAACATATCCATAAAAATCCCACAGAAATCTTTCAATCAATCAATACAAGGCACACAAACAATCCTCAAATGACTTTAGGTCGGTGTATTGTGCATTACACCCCAACCAGTTTATCATCAATCAAAAATCATAAAAATACATAACCTTTGCAATGTTGACCTCTAATAGGCCAAACGCATGCAACACATACTTACCTTGATTTTTGATATCTTTGGTTTCAACTTGGCAATGCACACTAGAGGCTGGAGAACCTATATTGCCAAACCATTCGAATAAGTTTTATACCATGAGTAACTATTTTCACTATAACTTCCGAAATTCATAACTTCCTCTATATTGATCCATTCGTGATACTTAAGGTGTCAAATTGTTCCTTAAGAAGTCTACTATAACTTCTTAGAAAACACCAAATTTATAAAACTAACGTATGTTGACTTATGTGGACAAAATAGAGGGCATTCACTGTTTGAACAGTTATTAGGTCGACATAAACTTTCAGGTGTCGACCTATGTCGACAAAACAGAGAGCGTGCATTTCTGGAACTCAAGAATCGGTCGACATAACCTATATGTGTCGACTGCTTATTCATGCGGTCGATCGAATCATTTATAGAGAGTTATTTTGTGTCGACCGGTCGATAATGTGTCGACCGGTAATCTTCCAGTTTTCGTCTACCAACTTGCGACATCCATATCCTTTCCTACATAACTCCGAATTGAGTGATTCTAACGGCTAAAAATTACTCTAAGAGTCTAATTTAACTCTTATATGGGATATAAACTCCAAATCGTGCTATAACCTGACCTAATCTCCCCTTAACCATGTACGAAAAAAAACTGATTTCGAAACACTTGACACAAACTCCTTCATTTTTATCCACTAATTCAACCAACATCATCCTTTTATCATAATTGAACCTACAAGAACTTTAAAGGATATGAAAATACCTTGAGCTTCAGCCTCCACGAAATATCAAAGCTCTTCGCTTCACTTCTCTTGAAGTCACTCACTTTCTCAATCTTTTCCTCACAAAACTTCTTCTCTATCTCAATCTCACCCTCCTTTGATTTAGAGCATGAAACCTAGGGAGAAAAAGGGGGTGCAAGATCGTGGCTGGGAGGGGAAAATGCCAGCCAAGACCCACTTAACGTCCTTTTATTAAAATAAATCAATATTCCTTTCATGTCCACCTATTAGAATTCTTCAGATTTTGCTGACTTTTCAACTTATGTCAACACAATTGTCAACTTATGTCGACACAAGAAATTCCCAAAAGTTATTCTATGTCGACCGCTTGTCTATTGTGTCGACCGAAAGTATTCTCGAGAGCAACTTGTGTCGACCGCACCTCTATTGTGTCGACCGAACCTATATAATTTTCCAACATTTATGAATAACATCATCCCATATACTTCTTAAACATTATTTTCTTTATCACCTTCAGCCTACTAATTTACTAATGTCCACAATACTTTAATACTCTAACATTTAAGCATCATTCATAAAAGATATTAATCGCTTTCATCTTAAAGTCACAAATTCTTAAAATAAAATGAGGGTTGTTACACCCATAGCTGAAGCATCGCACTCAACTTCAAACGGTGCATGCTAAATTAGGTAAAGCCAATAAAAGTGGATTTGTTAGCTTCTACTTAATCTTTTGGAATGCCTCTTCTGGCGCTTTCATCCACTTAAACACCACATTCTATTTTATCACCTGGGTGAGTGGGCCAACAATGGTGCTGAAATCTTTAACAAAACAAATATAAAAACTCGCAAGTCCGTGAAACCTACGGACTTGGTTGGCATTTGTTGGCGTCGGCCACTCCAGAATAACCAAAAATTTCTCTTGATCCACCCGTACTCCTTGATGACTAACAACAAAAAAAAACACCACGTAATATGTGCAAAAAGTGGATATGTTCTTGTTAGCATATAATTTTTTCTTTCTTAAGTACTAGAAATACTTCTTTCAAGTGTAAGGTATGGTTATTAATACCCTTGCTCTAAATTAATATATCATCAAAATAAACTACAATAAATTTACCTATGAATGGACGTATGACATGATTCATCAATCTCATGAAAGTGCTGAGATCGTTTGTCAAGCAAAATGACATAACTAACTACTAGTATAATCCATCCTTTGTTTTGAATTTAGTTTTCCACTCAATGCCTTCTTTTATTTGGATTTGGTAGTAACCACTTGTTAGGTTAATTTTTGAAAATAAGCATGCACCACGCAATTCATCTAAATGAAGAATAGGGAAGTAATATTTTACCGTGATGTTATTGATAGGTCTACTATCAACTCACATCCTTGAAGATCAGACTAGTAAAACACGAAAAGCACAAGGGCTTAGGCTCTCTCTAATGTACCCTTTAGCCAATAGTTTCTCTACTTTTTGTTGTAGCTCTTTTGTCTCTTCGGGGCTCCTACGATAACCTGGTCTGTTAGGAAACATAACTCTTGGTACCAAGTAGATTTGATGTTTGATACCACAAATTGGTGGTATTTGTTTTGTTATTTTTCTGTTACGAGTAAGAAAAGAAAGCAAATTGGAGTATGACACATGTCACTATAGGATTAATACCAAATCATGATTAAGACATAATTAGTAAAAATTATGGGATCATTAAGGTTTACTAATCATGATTAATTAAGTTAACCCTGAGGATAATCTTAGAACGAATGTTAATTAATTAGTTAAGCTAAACATTATTTAAATAATGATAATGAAAGTATTTTAGCAAATAATAGAGCATGTTATGGTAAAATGGTAAAACTAAATAGATAAATTTGGCAAAACAGTAATTTCACCCCATGAACCATCTAGAAATATTGGAGGATGGCTGATGATCAGCCATTTTAGTGCTGAAGAGAGAGAAAGAGTGAAAGAGAGGGAGGATTTGACAGAAAAGAGTTTAGAGAGAGAAAGTGAAAGTTGAAAGCGGAGAAGCTGAAATTGGCCTCCAATCCTTTGAGGAGAAGTGTTCCTCTCATCAATAGGAATGTATTGAGCTAAAAATCAAGAGGTATGACCTTATTTTTATGTTGTTTAGAGTAATGAAGATTATTCACATGATTACATTAAGGATAAGTGAGAATTATTATCAATGACTTTGCAAGTTGGTTATGAGTGATACACGAAAATTAAAAGTTTTGCTCCATGGTTCTGTTTACTAGTTAACCAATCATGTTGGAATATCATATATATCTTTATGAATGATGGAAATCTGGAATTGGTAGAAGTTGTGTATATTTTATCAAAGTTGCCATAAAAGTATCAATTCTGTACAAATTAAGATTTCGTATCTGAAGCCAATGATGGACTAATCTCATGCCCTAAATGTTTTAGCACATTAAAGTAGACACTTTGAGTGACATATAGGCTTTATAATCATAGCATTTCATGGTGTACATAAAAAGTTATGATATTTTGAAGTTATCACAAAACAATACATTGATTCCAAAAATTGTGAATGATATTAGGTTATTGAGATGAAAGTGATTCACAAGAGTACCTACTACTAGAAAGACTAGCTAAGGATCGACAAGGTAAGTAGTATTATGTGTGTTTTTCGCTTAATTGTGTCTACATCATAGAATAATAGGACTTTGCTGTTGTTTTATGCTTTACATGTTGAGATGAGATGCACGTATAAAATGATGTACAAAAGCATAATTTGGTTTATGATATGATGGATTGTTGTGTTTAGTGTTATGAATATTACTTAATTGCTTGACACGTTCATACCACGAACATCTCATGCATCATGTTTTCTACAAAGTTACAAACTATTTACATGCATGAGATTTCGTATGAAACATAATATGAAATGGTTGTTTTGGGTTGAGCTTGAAACACAACAAAAGAAAAGATAAAATAAAGAAAGAGAAAGTTACGCTAATATCATTGGGAAGGGGTTTGAGTTGGCTGTCCCCTTAGGTGGACTCAAGTTTGTTGTCTCTCAACCCTTGGAATCGAGTTGGCTGTCCTCTTAGGTGGACTTAAGTTTGTGGTCTCTCGTTCCTTGCCAGGAAGCCCCAATGATAAGGAATGATAGAAATTAAAGGAATGAAACGAAAAGAAAAGTTTTACTTATGCATATCATGTACATGTTCATGCATATTTATACTACTTGTTGAGCCTTATGCTTTTTAGATAAGTTTTATGATGTAGGTGAGGAAGACGTACACTAAGAGGTGTACGAGATGAATCGCTTTGTTCATGGAGGTGGTCGATGTTGTTTGAGCGGATTTTGATGTGTGGGCAAGGATTTTGAAGAATCGTAAATAATGGTTAGGAGAAGAAGTTTTTAACTTTGTACATATAACTTGTAAATAGTTTAAGAAACGTAACATGTTGTAAATATGTTTTAAGTAACTTTAGTTTTCATGTATGCCTTAAATGATTTTTACAAGAAAATATATTCCACTGCAAGTAAAAAAAAATGAAGAACATATTTCTAGCTAGGAAGGACAAATTTATGGTATCAGAGCCCAGGTCAAAATCGTTTCTGCAGTCAGCTCGACAACACAACTACCACCATGAACGAGCTCCAATATTAGTATGTTTTTCTTATTATAAGCTAATAAGTATTCCTTATACATTATTGCTCTATGTAGGATAAGTAGAAAATGGTAAGAGGAAATCCTGATAGAGATGAGGTTGTTAATCGGCTGTGAGATATCGTTGATCGCCAATTTCAACAATTGGAAAGATTAATGGCTCGAGAAGAACAATCAAATCCCCGTGTGGTTGGCACGGGAGATCTTAGCTGTGAAAGGTTTCACCGCCTGCACCCTCCAAGTTTTGACGGGCAATCATCGGACCCAGCATATGCTAAAGAGTGGGTTTGTACACTTGAAGATATGTTTGATTATGCTAAAATTGAAGATCGGGAGAAAGTTAACTGTGCAGAATATATTTTAGCCAAAGATGCACGATATTGGTGGGACACTGTGAAGGCCACCAATAATGTTCAAACCATGATGTGGCAGCAGTTCAAAGAAGTGTTTTACGAGAAGTATTTTAGTCGCACAGTCAGAACAAGTAAACTAGTGGAGTTTGTACAGCTACGTCAAACCGGAAGTGTGGCTGAATATGTACGGAAATTCGAATCCCTGGCTCGTTTTGCTAGCCATTTAGTTAGCAACAATGAGCACAAAGTGCATCAATTCACCCAAGGCCTGAAAGCTGAAATTTATAGGGGTGTAAAAATTTCAGGTACGCATGAATTACCGTACTCATCTGTGGTAACTAAAGCATTCGAAGTAGAAGAAGCTGAGGTTAAATTTCAACAACATCGAGAGAATGTTCAGAAATTTTACACTGAAGGGCAGTCATCTAGAGATAAGAGATGGCAGACTGCAACGAAAGGTAAAAGACAATGAGAAGAATTACAAAACCAAGGCAGAGAAAATAAAATTCAGAACTCTTCTCAACCACCACAATTCCAAAAATGTAAAAGAGAACATTCAGGACAATGCTTGAAAGGCACTGGACAATGTTATAAAAGCAAGTAACCAGGGCACATCTCCAAGTTTTGCCCGATGGTAGAAAAGGAGATATCAAAGGTGACACCGCGTGTTTTTGCAATGATATAACCAGAAGAGGCAAATGAATCTGCAGTGGTGTCAGGTACCATTTATATTATGGATATACCTGCTTATACATTGATTGATTCAGGTGCAACTCATTCGTTTATCTCCCTTGAGTTTATATGTATGCTTAATTGCTACCCTCAAGAAGCAGAGTATGAGTATGATGTGATGCTACCTTCGGGTGAGCATTTACATTTAAGCCATGTATTACGAGAGTGCATAGTTAAGATAGATGATAGGATACTATATGCTGATTTCATAGTCATGAAAATGAAGGGTTATGATGCAATTCTGGGAATGGACTGGCTGCATCGACATTAAGATTGACCAACTTCAAGGTGTGAGTGTATTCTCAAAGATTGACTTAAGATCGGGGTACTACGAGCTAAAGATTAAGGTTGATGATATACCAAAGACGGCATTTCAGAAAAGGTGCAGGCACTACGAGTTCCTTGTAATGTCATTCGGACTAACCAATGCTCCTGCGGCTTTCATGGATATGATGAATCGTATATTTCGGGAATTTTTGGACAAGTTTGTCATTGTATTTATTGATGACATTCTAGTGTATTCAAAGTCTGAAGAGGAGCATGAGGAACACTTGAGAGCTGTATTGAAATTGTTGAAAGTACATCAGCTATATGCAAAATTTTCCAAATGCGAGTTTTGGCTTAACAAGGTTCAATTTCTTGGACATGTGATTTCCAAGGATGGAATCTCGGTTGATCTGTCAAAGATAAAAGCTGTTACGTAATGGTCACTGCCAAGAAATGTAGGTGAAGTGAGAAGTTTCCTTGGATTTGCGGGTTACTACCAACGATTTATTGAAGGGTTTTCTAAGATTGCGACGCCCCTAACCCGATTAACAAGGAAAAATATAAAGTTTTGGTAGTCAGAAGAGTGTAAGCGGAGCTTCCAGGAATTGAAGCAAAGATTGACCACAGCTCCAATCCTAACTCTTCCGACTGCCAATGAAAAATTTTGTATATACTGCGACGCTTCAAAGATCGAACTAGGATGTGTTTTGATGAAAAATGGAAAGGTGATCGGGTACTCGTCCAGACAATTGAAGAGGTATGAACAGAATTACCCGACACATGACCTTGAATTAGCTGCAGTAGTGTTTGCCTTGAAGATATGGCAACATTACTTGTATGGTCGGGAAAGCGAGGTTTATACTGACCATAAAAGCCTCAAATATTTATTTTTGCAAAAGGATTTAAATAGGAGGCAAAGACGATGGCTCGAATTTGTGACGGATTACGATTTCGGGATAAAGTATCATCCTGGAAAGGCCAACGTAGTCGCGGATGCCCTAAGTAGGAAAACAGCTTTAGTACAAGCAATGGTGTCTACACTACCTACTCAACTTCATGAAGAAATGGAAAGGTTCAATCTCGAGGTGGTTCCAAATTTGTGTATTGAACTAATGGCTTTAACCCTTACACCTAACGTGTTGGAGAGAATAAGGATCTTACAACAAGAAGTCCCAATGTATAGAAAGTATCAATTGGGTAAAGAAAAAGTCTCCTCTGAATTGCATTGCTCTTTGGATGGAATTCTGAAATATGGAAATAGATTGTATGTACCGGACAACACAAGTTTAAGAAGCGACATTTTATTGGAGGCACATTCGTCTAAGTTCTTGATGCACCCGGGAAGTACAAAGATGTACCGAGATTTAAGACAACGCTTTTGGTGGCCCGGAATGAAGGAAGATGTGGTTAAACATGTGGAGCTTTGCCACATTTGTCAACAAATTAAGGCTGAACATCAAAGGCCATCCGGAATGTTACAAAACTTACCAATTCCAGAATGCAAGTGGGAGCATATCGCTATAGACTTCGTGGTCGGATTGCCAAGGACTACAAAGGAATTCGACGCAATATGGGTTGTGGTTGATCGACTAACAAAACCAGCCCATTTCCTAGCGATTAAGTTAAGTTCGAGCATGAATTGGTATGCTGAACTATATATGCAGGAGATTGTGAGACTACATGGAGTTCCGGTCTCCATCGTTTCTGACCGCGATCCTGAATTCACTTCAAGATTTTGGAAAAGTCTGCAAAAGGCTTTGGGGACGAGCTTAAGTTTAAGTACTGCATTCCATCCCCAAATTGATGGCCAAACGGAAAGAACCATACAAATCTTAGAAGATGTGCTACAGGCATGCGTGCTTCAATTCCAAGTTACATAGAGTAAATTGTTGCCTTTGGTGGAGTTCACCTGTAATAATAGTTACCAAAGCACCATTGGTATGGCACCATATGAGGCACTTTATGGTAGGAAATATAGATTGAAACTATATTGGGATGAAGTTGGTGAAGCTAAATTCTATGGTCCTGAAATCCTTCAGCAAACCAAGGATCAAGTGCGAGTAATAAGGGAACGAATCAAGGTAGCACAAAGTAGGCAGAAGAGTCATGCAGACCGACGAAGATAAGAGTTGGAATTTAAAGAAGGAGATGAAGTATATCTAAAGGTATCTCCGTTTAAAGGAGTTAAGCATTTCGGCAAAAAGGGAAAACTTGCTCCACGGTATATTGGACCCTTTTCGATAATAAAAAGGATTGGGAAAAAAGCCTACAAACTTATGCTACCATCGCAAGGGGTACATGACGTATTTCATGTGTCCATGTTACGAAAATCCATGAGAGATCCGGATCATGTGATAGAACCAAGTAATATCAATGTAAATCCGACTATGACATACGAAGAAAGGCCAATCAAGATATTGGATTCAAGGACAAAGGAACTACAGAACAAACAAATTCCTCTCGTTAAGTGTTGTGGAGGAATCATTCGGTCGAAGAGGCCACTTGGGAGAGAAGAAAGTACATGGAAAATATGTATCCTAAGTTATTTTAACCGGTAAATTTTGAGGAAAAGATTTATTTTAAGGGGGTTGTAATGTAACACCCGACTTTTTTTTTCCCACATACTATAAGTTTTATCAATGTTGAATGATGAACCAAGTTAACCAATTCGACCGATAAGATTAGTTTATTTTCAAGGAGATAAATTCTTTAAACGAGTTTAACTCCTCTTAATGAAATTAAGTGAATTGGTTGATGAAAATATAATCGTTGGAAGCTAATGGTCAGTTGGGTCGACACATGTAGGTTTGGCTCGACATTTATTTTGTACAGTCGATGGGTTTCGTCTCTGGAAAAAGTCTGGGGTCGACACATGTAGGTTTGGGTTGACATAAATTTTGTACAGTCGATAGGATTCGTCTCTGGAAAGTGAGGGGTCGACACAACTGTTTTGGTTGAGTCGACGCAATGTTTTGGTTGGGTCGACACAATTTTGTGTTAGGTCGACATAACTCTGAAGGAATCCGTCTCTGGAAAGTGAGGGGTCGACACAACTGTCTTGGTTGGGTCGACACAATGTCTTTTGGGTCAACCCAATTTTGATGGGTCGACACTTTTTGCACGCTGCATTGTCTTTTAGGTCGACACAATGTCTTTGGGTCGACACAATTTGGTTGGGTCGACCGATCCTTGATTTCAAGAGTTGCATACTCTCCGTTTTGTCAACATAGGTTGACACACGTTAGTTTTCTAGATTTGGTGTCTTCTATAAAATAATAGTGGACTCTTTAAAGAAAAATTTGACACCTTAATTATCATAAATTGATCATTATCAAGGAAGTTATACTCATTTGAAGTTGGTAAAGGAAATGTGGACTATAGAGTTATGGACTTTTGAGCGATGCTCGGTCTTTTGTATATTTGATTATGTTAAACTATTATTTTGAAGTTTAATTATTCTACAGAGGTAAATTCAACTCAATCAGCCAACTATGGGTTTTTGAATTATGAAAATCATAGTTGTGAAGCAAAAGTTATGAAATGATTAAAGGACAACACCTTGAACTCTCGGACTGGTTAAGGGTGACACCTTGAATGAGAGGTTGACACTTTATTACTGAAATGTTGAATTTTCAATTGAATTTTTAAGGAAGTTAATCCATGATTAATTAAGGATGGGCCAATAGGAAAGTGCCACGTGGATTAAGAGATGGTTAGCTTTGATGGTGACACCTCATGCTTGAAGCTCCACATCACCCATGACCTTCCACCTTCCATGTTGATCTATTTGATAAAGGAGTAGGGGTTTTCTGCTTGCAACCTTATCCACGACTCAGCTCTCCCTTTTCCAAAGTTCTCTCAGCTCTCTTTTGCAGATCACTCTCCTCTCTAAATCCTCTCCAAATTTGTGTGAAATTTTAGTGTTTTGTGCATGAAATTTTGATGTTGATCTATCCGTGCAGATCTCTCTCCTCTCTCTTTTGCAAATCTCTCACCTTCCATGTCATGATCTCTTCTATTAAAGTGTATCCAACATTCTAAGGTTTAGATTGGTACCTTATGCGTTCTGATCCGAATAGTGCAGCGAAAGTTGTATATATCGGAAGTTGAGGTAAAATAGGATATGAACTAATATGGTGATGTTGTACCCAATTTTACAGATGTAGAATTTATGAGACTTGTAAGTGAGAATCTGATCACAACGTCTTCTAAATAAGTGTATTAGGCATCTTATGTATGAATTTGGTACCTTAAGTGTTTTGATCAGAATTCTGTAGCAAAAGTTATGAATGCTGAAAGTTTTTGGTAAAGTAGGGTATTCCGAGTTTTGCTTATATTATTTTATGTTATGATGATAAGGTATATAAGCAAGCTCATGGGATCCTTAAGGACTTGGAAACCTAAGCATAAGCTAAGGAGATCAAGTAAGTAATTATGCATGTGTTTGGCCTCTTTGGGGACTGCATCATAAAGAGTAGGATTAAGGTTGTATGCTTAGTTGTTAATTAAATCAAGTATGAAATGAACATGTAACATCAAGTATGTATTGAATTCTTCTTGAGGTGTATCGCACCGTGCACCAACCCAATAATATGGGCTTGATTGTGTTTGTATGCCATTGGTTGTGATTGTATATTATGCTAAGTATCGACTAAGTATATAAAGCATGAAAAGTATGTAAAGTACGATTAGTAATAAAGATAGTATGTACATTGTAGATGTTTGTGCTATGTTGATTGCATGATGCTAAGTTATCAAGCTATGCATGAATTATGTTAAGTTATAAAGTATTGCATAAAATCATGCTCATGCATCATGTTTTAAGAAAAGAACGAAAATGTTTTCCATGCGTGTTTTCAAAACGTCGCCCAACCGTATGTTGAGAATGGGATATGGGGATAGCTATCTCGAGGGAGGCCAAATGGTGCTAATACCCTATTCCAAGAATTCTTTCATAGATGCATGAAAAATGTCAAGCAAGTAAAGATCAAGATTAAGAAAAACTCGGGGGTGGAGTTGAATTGGGTGCCTTTCCAAGCCGGCCAGATGGTGCTTTGTGAGCTGCCCGTGAGGAAGGCCAGATGGTGTCATTCTCTCCCTTACGTGTGCCCGTTTATTATTTCAAGAATGAGGATCAAGTATTAAGTTAAGAATCAAGATAAAGAACAAAATAAAGCACGGTTTTAAACGTGACATGAGCATTTTAGGCATGTAGGCGATATGATTTCTTATTGAGCCTTAAGCTCATTAATTAAGCTTTATGATGTAGGTGATGAAACTCGGGATGAGGAATTTAGTCCTCATCACGTGCCATGATACGTGGATGGAGCTACTTTAGAGCAGGATGTTTACGAAACCGAGTGACGACCCATGGGTTAAAGAAGAAAGAAGTCTTAAATATTTTATTAAGTTTTATGAAAACTTGTTCAAACGAATTGACACGTTTTGGATTATCTTGTTAAGAACTTTTGTTAAGTAATTCGATGGGCAATGCTTGAATGTTTTGTGCTATTGCCTATCTATGACATGAAATGAATGTAATAGTATTTTGACATATATTTCTATGACGTGTTTTTATAAGTATGACGAGATCACATTTATTTTTAACGTTTTTAATGTCTTACGCTTCCGCTACGATTTTAAATCAAGAGTTTTGAATGAGATTTTTGAAAAGAAAATAAATAAATAAATTTTATGCTGTTTTTAGAGAACAGGATGTGACACCTAACACCACAATTGGTTGGTCTCCATTCTCTTGTTTTATTAGTACAAAAGCTCTAGGTGCCACTCTTGTCTTCTCTTGGTCTATTGTTCGAAAATTTTTAGCAATGTTTCTCAGCTAATTTCACTTAAAACATCAATTAGTCATTGCTATACATTCTCATGAGTGTTTCTTCTTGCACTTTGGACATTGGTTTGCTGTAGAAGATTCTTGCATCCTCTTTACTTTGTCTATGTTTTGAAAATTTTGAACTTTTTATCCGTTCTTAGTTGGTTAGCTTTGATTCCGTTAGGGTTGCTTGTTAGCATAATACTTCTTGGTACTCTCCCTTTTGCTTTTGCAATTTCATTTCACCTTCTTTAACTTCCAAAGCCTTTGATACTACCTTGATATAAAACATGTCACGTGCACCAGCTATTTTAACTCCTGGATATATTTCAGCCTTCAAACCTTGGGTAAACTAGTGAACCTTGTGCTCGTTGTTGCAAACAAGATGATTTGCAAAATGAGATAAGGCC
>QAOC01015512.1:103834-124528 GCA_003255005.1 Begonia fuchsioides
GGTTGTTAAACCCATAATATCCAGAGCATTTGCATGCTTTAGTTTGTTGAGGAATCCATCAAACACCCTTTAATTTTATTTGGTGTGTGAGAGACCTTTATCATCTTGTTGCTAGTTGTCAAATTAGGGACTTGCTACAATCTTCCCACTTTGTGCAAGAGGAATTAAAAAGTAAGATTGTCGATTTCTTTTCTTTTCTGTCATTTGTCAACCAGTCATGTTACGTTGTCTGGTAACGTGACACATCATTTGGTATCAGAGTCATTCCCTTTTCATAAATGTCAATATGTGCCAAATATCCTACTCTAAGTTTTAGCATGATGACAAGGACTACCGCCAATAACAACCAATTATGTGAAACGAATAAACAAGCACAATCAACCACTAGTCGAGCAGGTAAGCCAAATCCGGAAGGTTAGATTGATGATTTTTCTACAGTTCTAGCGACCAATGAGGGAGATAGAGGATTAGATTCGTAGAGCCATAAACGTGGTTCTATTGAAGAATTCAATAACATTGAGGTTAGTGTACCTCCATAACTATTTAGACAAAGCAAAAATATAGCTAATATCTTTAGAATTATCTGGTTATGCACATTTGTGGTGGGAGAATGTTAAGAGGCTATGACTTTGCAATTGATGAAGCTATTGAAAAGAAAGCAGTTTGTGCCTATCTATTACTGGCAAGAACCTATGTTGCAATCACAAAGCCTTAAGCAAGGAGCTACCACAGTTGAAGAATACCTCACTGAGCTTGAAACTTTGATGATGAGTTGTTGATTGGAAGAATCCGAAGAGTTTGTGTTGCACAGTTTGTGAAAGGAATCAAGAAGGAGATTTGAGATATTGTGGAGTTACAAGCTTTTAAATCAATGGAAAATGCAGTCTAATTATTCTTGAAAGTGGGAAAGGAAAATGAAAAGAAAGGGAAAGAAAGTCAGTACCCGATTAACTCCTAAGCCAAACACTTCATTTAATCAGGTGCCAACGATTGAGGAAAAGGGACAACTTGGAAGGAATTGGCCATCAAAGTTAGTGGATATAAAGCAGGATAGCCAAGACAATACACGACAAGGAGTTTTAGAGAAAAAGTGTTTCAAATGCCTTGACTTTGGGCATATAGCGTCACAACGCCCCAATAAAAGAGTTATATTGATTCATGAAGACACTCTAGAGGTTGTTAATGAAGATGAAGAAGTAAAGATGTCAATTGAGGAAACAAAAAAGTTTGCCAAGCAGATGAGGGGTAGTTGCACATATGTAATTTCAAAACAAATGATGAAGAAGCTAAAGTTGGAAAACACTACACACCCTCGACCATATTTTCCTAAAGGGTTGAATGATAATGAATGTATTAAGGTTACTAAATAACCTGTTATAGAAATTGCTATTTGCAGATATAATGACCGAGTATTTTGTGATGTAGTGCCAGTGATTGCCGGTCATTTTCTTGTAGGAAGGCCGTGGCAATTTGATCAAAAGATTATTTATGATTGATACACAAACTTTTATTCATTCAAGCATGAAGGAAGAATGATCAAGCTTGCACTCTTAAGCCTGGTGAAGGTGGCAGTAGATGGGAGTTATAGAAGGGAGAAGACAGCCACTACAAATCTATTTATGTCGAAGAAATAATTGAAGAAATTTGTTTTGAGTTGTGAACCACTAATCCAACTAATGTTTAAGGAAAGGATGGAAGAACTTACCACTTGTCCAAAGAAGATCCAAAACTATTGGGAAAGTTTGAATATGTATTTCTAGAAGAGTTACCGACTAGATTACCTCCCCTTAGAGGGATTGAGCACAAAGTTGACTTTCAGCTAGAGAATATCTTTCTGATAGGCCCGTTTATAGGATAAATCCTGACTATACTAAAGAGTTGACCAATCAAGTCGACAAACTATTGAAGAAGGGTCATGTTCGAGAATCCTTTAGCCCATGTGTTGTGCCCAAAAGAATCTCACAGTGAGAATATGAATAGATATTAAAGCAATTAATCGGATAACTATCAAGTACTGCTACCCAATTCCAAGAATATTTTTACCAGTTCTAGAATATCAAATGCCCAGAGCACGTTTATGAGATTGATAAACCATGTTTTGAGAGAAGTTTTTGGAAAGTTCATAGTGGTGTACTTTGATGATATCTTGATATACAGTAGAGAATTTATTTGAAACACTAAAGGAAGTAAAGCTATATGGAAACTGGAAGAATTTTATTTTTGGCAAATATAAAGTTTGTTTCCATGGATTCATTATCTCTGAGGATTGAATTCAGGCCGATAAATCCAAGGTAGTAGCCATCCTAGAACGGCCTGTGCCAACTAATATTTTCGAGGTAAGGAGCTTTAGTCTAGCCTCATTCTCTAGGCCTTTCATTAAGAATTTTATTTTTACAATGGCTCCCCTACATATTGCACTAAAAGGGTAAGAAATTTCTTTGGACACAAGCTTGTCAAGTGAGCTTTGAGATTATTACAAAGAAGTTGAGCAATGCATAAATTTTAATGCTTCCAAACTTCAACAAAATTTTTGAGATTGACTATGATGTATCCAGACTAGCTATTGGAGCTCTTCTCGTGTAAGAGGGAAAACCTTTGGCCTATTTTAGTGAAAAACTCAATGGATAAGTTTTCAACTACTTAACTTCTGATAATGAATTTTATGTAGTGATAAGAGCCTTAGAGGTGTGGCAACATTATTTTCTCCCAAAAGTATTTGTAATTCATACCGATCACTTGGCTCTCAAGCCAATAAGAGCCAACACAATCTCAATCGAAGACATGCTAAATGAGTAGAATTCTTGGAACGATTTCCTTATAAAATCAAGTAAAAAAAGGGAGAGATTAATTTAGTAGCCGATGCACTCTCAAGAAGGTATGCGTTACTGAAATAATTAGGCACTAATTTTTTTTTTGTTTCGATTCCATAAAAGGAGTTTATGAAGGAGATGATTATTTTGTCAAATTTATGAAAAATGTAAGCCAGGGGTTAAGAATGGTTATTATGTGACCGAAGGGTTTCTTTTCAAAGGAATTAGGTTTTGCATACCTAGCGTTGGACTAGAGGAGCTGTTGATTAGAAAAACACCTAGTGGCGGAATCGCTGGCTACTTTGGGGAGAAGATAACCCTTGAAGCTTTGAAGGAAAACTTGTACTGGCCAAATCTCCTAAAAGATGTGCACTGAGTGTTAGAGAGGTGCATTATGTGCAAAAAAGCTAAGAGCAAGATTCTACCTCAAGGGCTTTACTTACCTTTCCTTATTTCTAATCTGCCATGGGAAGAAGTGAGCATGGATTTCATGCTTGGTTACCCCGTACAACTTGATTAAAGCGTGCAATTATGGTTGTCGTGAATAGATTTTCCAAAATTGCTCATTTTATAGCGTGTGCTTTAATGATTTTCGAATTATTCTTCAAAGAAGTAGTTACGCTTGAATGGCATTCCAAAGATAATTGTTTCAGATAGGGATATCAAATTTCTTAGCACCTTTTTGAAGACGTTATGGAAGAAGCTCAGAACAAAATTATTGTTTAGCACCTCATTCCACTAATAAATCAATAGGTAAATCAAGCTAGGTCAATAGAACCTTGGAATCGCTCTTAAGAGGGATTCTTAGCAAGAAGCTAACAAATTGAAATGTTAAACTTCCATTTGTAGAAATTTCTTACAAGTGGAGTTTGCAGAATTCTACCCAAAAGACTCTGTTTGAGGTAGTGTATGGCTTCAACCCTCACACCCCAATAGACCTCCTCCCTCTTCTCTTCAAGGATGTGTAAATCCTAATGCTATTGAGAAGGCTTAATTAGTGAAAGACATGCACAAGCAAGTGAGAAAGAACTTAGAGAGAAAGGAGGTTGTAATATTTAATACAAGAGATCTTGTGTGGCTGCATTTAAAAAAATGAGAGGTTTCCCAACCTTAGGAAATCAAAACTACTATCTAGGGTGATTGACCCTAGAAAGTTTCAGAACGAGTTAACAATAATGCCTATAAACTGGAGTTACCTGGAGAGTATGAAGTTTTTGTAACCTTTAATGTGCAAGATCTGTCCTTGTTTACTACCAGAAGAGGATGATGTGCCCCATTTAGAACAAATTGAAATAGCAATCAAAGAAAGTTTGAGGAGAATCATCACAAGGAACCAAGGTTGCATGACTAACTTGTTTATTCGTTTTGTAGGTAAACACTTTGTGAATATTAATAAGAAAAAAGATTCCCTTCGAGAAGAATGGCCATATCATTTGATAACTTGGCAACAACACAATTGGACCGACCAAACTCTCGGATTATTGGGCATGTTGGAGGCTGAACCAAACCACCCATAATAAACCTTTTATAAATTTTTGCCCAGCTACTTTTGAAGACAATAGCATGAGGTGAAGAGCTTCTTTTGGAGTCTCCAGCAGCCAAATTTTTTCACGATTTTGCCACAAAGTAATGGCACTTCTACTTTTTATCACCTTCACCTCATCCAATGAGATCTCAACAAAAATCCCTACAAGCCCACCATTCCTTTCTATTCTTTTTTGCAGCCACCAAGTAATAAGACTTAAATTTTTTGTCACATTCTCCTTATCCAATTAGATCTCAAAAAAATCTGTGTAGCCCACCATCTTTGTAGCCGTTTGTGAAAGACTTTCACTCTTATAATCACCTCCACCTCCTCCAATCACGTGTGGACATGCAGCCTACAAGCATTCAATGGAAAGAAACCATTCGAAGCATTCACATTACTTTTTTATCTGAATACTACTTTTCTAGCATACTTTTTGTTAACCTGTTTTTGCTAACCCTAAGCAAAAACGTTATGCATGTAATGTTGTAGGTCAAGTGGTTATACAAGACCAATTGAAAGGGATTGGAGGCCCAATGACAAGGTCAAGAACCAAGAAAATGCATGAAGCAAAAATGGTTCAGTCGAGGAAATCGAAATGAAAGAATCTATTCAACATCAAAACAAAATGCTTATTTTGTTCAATGTTAAAAAAATATTGATATCATGCAAGGTGGTCAAGGATACAAGCCCAAAGCCCAAAGCCCAAGCCCACGACAAGATTTTGAAGGGGCAAAGGAAATAAATTTTACTCGATTAAAATCAAATTTTACTTGACCAGCAAGTAAATCTTTTGGTAAATTCAAAAATCTTGCCAAATTTAAAAATCTTTCCAAAGATATTTTAGTTTTTTAATGTCTTCTGATTACTAATTTACTTAGAAATTATGTAGCTTATTTAAAGGCATCCAAGTTATTGTGAAAGATACAACTTTTATGATTAATTCACCTTGAGAGTTTGGAGAAAATTTTCTCTTCGATTTTTTGCGAAGAAATCGATCTTCATCAAGTTAATTCTTGATAGATCAACTTTGATAGCTTTTGTTCTTACTGAAAAATTTTGTTTGGGGTCAAGTTCCTCGTACTTGATTCAAAGGCAATCAAGGTATCTTTTTCCGCATTGTTGAAGGGTATCGAGTTTGATATACTTGTGGTTCTCTTTATTTGGTATCAGAGTTGTGGCTCCTTTATTCAAGTTTCTATTTTTATTTAAGCTTCATATTCTTCCTTATTTTCTTATTTTCTTATTTTCTTATTTTCTATCTTTCTATCTTTTTTACAAAAAAAAGCAAAAAATCGAATAAAAAAACGTGAAAAAAATATTGAGCAAAAAAAAAAGAGAAGCATAAGAAAAAAAGTGAAAAAAGAAACAATTTTTGCTTATTGTCTTTGTTGCTACTGTTATAAAAAATCTTGTTCCTTCAAATAGTACTTACTAATTTTGGTGAATTTAAACTTATTCATTGACTTTCTTGCTCTTACATCATTAGAGCAATGTTTCATAATACATAAATTTATTTGGGTCCCATTATTTCTTTCAAGATAGTTTAACTTTGACGATCTTGAAAGTTTGAATTTTCTGCTTAGAAGTTTGATCTTAATTGTTTTTACTTGCTGAATATTTCTCCTGAATTAGGTTCTTACATAAAGAACTAAAAGATAAAATTGAGAGGAAAAAGGCAAGAGTGTGAGACTATTTTATAAAAGCCATTAATTTAGAGAAATACAAGTGTGAGTGTAAACATGTGAGAGAGTGAGTGAGTATCAATGAATTTATTTTATTTGTTATATTGAGAAATGTGTATGAATGAATTTCAAATTAATGTTAAGTCCGAGAATGAGAGCAACAATTACAAAAAGGAGCGGTATCATAGAAAAACCCAAGAAGATGACACCTAAGCAACATCAAGATGATGATTCCTTCTTTTCATGGTAAAAGTGATCCTGAATCATATTTAGAATGGGTAAGAAATGTTGATCATATTTATGATTGTCACAACTATATCGAGAAAAATAAAATCAAGTTGGCCTCAATGGAATTCATGGACTATGCAAGTACCTGGTGGGATTAACTAGTGCAAATTAAGAGAAGGCATGACGAAAGACCCGTTACATGGGGGGATTTGTTCATAGTTATTATCATCAAGATGTTTGTAGGAAATAGCAAGAACTAAAACTAGGCTCAAAAAGTGTGGAAGATTATTACAAAGAGATGGAATCAACTATGATGAAAGCCAACATAGAGGAAGATAAGGAAGCAATCATGGCACATTTTATTGGAGGATTGAATAGAGAAATTTATTACATAGTGAACATGCAGCACTATGTGGACATAGATGAATCAATTCACAAGTCTATCAAGGTCGAACAACATTTGAAATCAAAGGGAAATTCAAAGGGTGCATCTTTCTCAAACTCAAATTGGAAATGAACTTGGTGCCACGAGAAACAAACAATAAAGCCTAAGGAAGATTTCATGAGAAAGATAACAACTACCTCCAATAATGCTTCTATAAAAGGTACGGCTAAAAGTATTCTAACAACTAGAGCTTGAGAAGTTAAACCCTTTCGTTGTCAAGGAATTGGCCACTATGCTTGAAATTTTTTGAATAATAAAACAATAGTGATACGTGACAATGAAGATGTTAGAAGTGAGAACTCGAGGGATGGCGAGATGCCCATATTAAAAGATTGTAGCAATGTTGATGTAGAGGAACCCGTAAAAGGTGAACACTTAGTCACTAGATGTGTGCTCAACGCTCAAGCCAAGGACGATGGAGATAAAGTATAAAGAGAGAACATATTTCATACTAGATGCCACGTGAATAACAAGGTATGTAGTTTGAGAATTGATATTGGGAGTTGCACTAATGTTTCTAGGACATCGTTAGTGGATAAGTTGGGGTAGGAAACAAAAAAGCATTTAAATCCAAACAAGCTACAGTGGTTGAGCGATTGTTGTGAAGTCAAAGTCATTAAATGTGTGAAAATTGCTCTGTCTATTGGAAAATATCATGATGTGGTCCTTTTTTATTTGGTTCCATATTTTATTAGGAAAGCCATGGCAATTTGATAAAAAAGTCAAGCATCATGGGTTCAAGAATGAGTATAGATTTGATAAAGAAGATGGTAAGATAATCATTCTCAAGCCACTTAAACCTTGGGAAGCTAGTGAAGATCAAGAGAAAATTATAAAAGATTTGAAAATGAGAGAAAAGCAAATATGTGAGCAAAAAAGTGAAAAAGGAGTGATGAGAGAAAAATAGAGCATGAGAGAAAAATAGAAGATAGTGGGAAAAAAAGGCAAAGAGAGAAAACAAGAGCAAGAGAGAAAACAAGAGAAGAGTAGGAAAATGAGTGGAATAGAGAGAAAAAGTGAGGTAAAAAGTGTGATGTTAGCAAGGCAACATGTACTTGTACTCTTGTACAAGGATATTTATCTTTGTACTGACGAGCTAACTCCTTTGTTTCAAGTGTTGTTTCTACTCTTTTAAAGAAATTTGAAGATGTATTCCCCAAAGAAGTTCCAAGTGGATTACCTCCTTTAAAAGTAATCAAGCACCAAATTGATTTTATGCATAGGGTTTCAATACCGAATAGACCAGCCTACCAATCTAATCCTGAAGAAACAAAAGAAATCCTAAAATAAGTAGACGAGCTAGTAGAGCTTGGTTTTGTGAGAGACAATCTTAGTCCATGCTCGGTTCTTGTGATTTTAGTTCTAAAGAAACATGGGAATTGTCAAAGGTATGTGGACTGCTGAGCTATTAACATGATCACGATAAAGTATAGACAACCTATTCCAAGGTTAGATGACATGGTTGATAAATTACATGGTTGCTGCTTATTTTCAAAATTAAACTTAAAGAATGGATATTACCAAATACGGATGAAAGAAGTGGATAATGGAATACCATTTTTAAAACTATGTATGATCACTATCAATAGTTAGCAATGTCGTTTGGATTATCTAATGCCTTGCTTTTAGTTCTTTATCTCTTTCTTGGACTAGTAGGTTACTACCAAAGATTTATTAAAGTATTTTTTGAGATTGCTATACCATTGACCCGATTAACTAGAAAGAATGTGAAGTTTTTGTGGTTAGATGCTTGAGAGAAGAGTTTTCAATTGATAAAGGAGAAATTAACCATAGCGCCAATGCTAGTACTTCCGACGGAATGCGGTGATTTCAGCATATATTGCGATGCATCGAAGATTAGATTAGGATGTGTGCTAATGCAAGAGTAAAAATTAATTGCATATGCATTAAGACAGTTAAAAGAGTATGAGAAGAATTATCCTACTAGCGATTTTGAGTTAGCTGCAGTAGTTTTTGCACTGAAGATATGGAAACATTATTTGTATGGATGCCATTGCGAGATATTTACAGACCATAAAGGTATTAAATATCTATTTAGAAACAGCTGAATTTAAGATAGCAGTGATAGCTCGAGTTTGTGAAAGACAACGACTTTTAGATCAAGTAACATCCAGGGAAAGCAAATGTGGTGGCAGATGCATTGAGCAGGAAGTCTTTAACAGTCCAAGATGAGCTTTGGTAGGAAAAACTTGAAGTGGTAGCAAATCTAACTGTCACGCCCCGGGAGGGGGCCTAGACAGACGCCGGGCCCAACGGCCCGATTCCCGAGGGAACCCGACCACCGAGCCCTAGGCCTGGGTGTTCAATTTAAACAAAACAGCGGAAGTCTTAAAATTTAGCAAGCCCAAACATTCAATCCAAACAGTCGGATAGCATACATAACATGTTCAACCCAATCATGTACATGAGAAGTTGAACAATTTAAAAGATATACATCATTCAAGCTTGTAAATACAAATTGGAGAATTTAAACTCCAATACAAGTCTCACTGGGCTTTACCCGGGAATGAACCTGAAAATAAGTTTATTTTTAAAGGGGTGAGTGACCAATCTCAGTAGGGGTTTTATTTTTATTATTAAATTATAAATAAAACATATTACAGTATAGATAATGTGTAACTCCAAGAAGTGGAGGCTCCACACTAAGGTGGTGGCAACCATAAGATAAATTCACAATGAAATACAGTGCAAAAGATGTGTAACTCCAAGAATCGGAGAGTCCACACTATGGTGGTGGCAACCATACAAACCCGGATCCGGTTTAGGGATTCGAAACCCAAGGGCAGACTTAGTCGTCCCTATTAACCATTCGTGCACAATATTCAATAATAATAAATCGCAATAATAATAATAATATAAATGCAATTAAACATGTAAAATCAGTAGTCATGTAAAAACAACCCCTACCTTAATTCCTTGAAAAGTTAGGTCGACTTAGGGAATCCTGTTTCTCCCACACCGGGCTCGTTTCAATATTAATAATCTCCTCTGTAATATCCAATATACAGCGTATAAGAGAAGAGAAATGAAAACCGAGCGAAAAGGCTCGAAAACGGGCCAAAACCGGGCCTAGGAAGGTGCTGTCCGGTCCGGTCAAAACCGGACTGAACCAATTCAAACTGAACCGGTCTGGTCAACGCCGTTGACCCGCCCGACGCCGGCTACGGAAATCGTCGTCGGCGACCAGTCCAACCTCCGATTTTGACATACTTTACGTCAAAATACTCGTCTCGACGAGACGGACCTAACCATACCAATAATCGCGAGAAAAACCATAGTTTGAAAAACCGAAACAAAAACCCTAAACTCTCAGTTTTTCCCCGATTTCTCTTAAAACACGGGTTTACCTTGAACGTCGTCAGCAGAGGATCACTCCCCTCGTCGTTGCGGACGTTTTGACACCTTGAATCGGACGAACGGACGTCGTTCGTCGATAAACCCAATTTGGGCGTGCGTCGGCGTCGGGAGAAGAAGAGAGATAAAAAATGAAGAAGAACTTCTTCTTCTTTTACATAATATAATCATATTATAATTAATAATATTATATTATATTAAATAATATAATATTATTAAAACATAATATTTATTTCGTGTAACGTTTTCGATTTTCGTTCCATTTCCTCCGTCGTTCTACTAAAAATCCCAATACGATTATGTGACCGTCGATTTCGTAAAATCAACTATTGCTTCACATTCGAAAATCGTAGTTCTATTTCGTCACGAGATATCCCAATTTAATTTGTTTGACCGGGTCGTCGCTCGTGACGTATACGACAAATTTAGTAGTCAAAAATTCAACAATTGACTAGTCAATAATAGCGAAAAAATTTATACATCGATTTTCGCAGTGTTTACACTAACAGTGCAGTTAGCTGCCTTAACAGTTAGGTAGAATGTGTTAGACCGAATTAGTGAAGCTCAAAAAGGGGATTCAAGGTATATGCAGTTTATAGCGGGACAAATGCCAAGCGCTCACAAATTTCATTGTTCAAAGGAAGAGATACTTCAATTTTGTGATAGATGGTATATTTTGCGTAATGAGAAGTTAAGGAAAGATACATTAAAGGAAGCTCATTCTTCAAAATTTTCCATTCATTCAGGGACAACAAAGATGTATATCATGATCTAAAGCAATGTGGAATCGTGTCTAGTGTGCCGACTAGTTAAAGCGGAACATTTGATACATGTGGGAGTGTTAAAATCATTGGCTATTTCGAAATGGAAATGGAACCACGTTTCTATGAATTTTGTGGTAGGATTGCCCAAGACAGTTAAAGGCTATGACAACATATGGGTAATTATTGATCGGTTGACAAAGTTTGCTCATTTTATTTTGATAAAATTAAATTTTTCCATGAAGCAGTATGCTGAGTTGTATATACAGGAAGTTATGAGGTTGCATGGAGTTTCAGTTTCAATAATATTGGATCGAGATCAAAAATTTACATCAAGATTTTAAAAGAGTTTAAATAAAGCTATGGAAACATTGTTGGCATTTAGCACGGATTTTAATCCTCAAACGGATGGTCAAACTCAGAGGACTATTCAAATTCTAGAGGATATGTTACGTGCTTGTGTTATGGATTTCTAGAATGCATGGAGCAAGATGTTATCATTAGTAGAATTCTTGTATAACAATAGCTATCAATCATCGATTGGTATTGCTCCATTTGAAGCGTTGTATGGAAGAAACTACAGATCTCCATCATTTTGGAGTGAAGTGAGTAAAACAAAAATATATGGACATGAAATGATTCAGCAAATGGTGGAACAAGTAAAAATTACACAGCAAAATATGAGAACGTCTCATAGTCATCAGAAGAATTATGATGATCAACGACGAAGAGCACCGGAATATAGCAAAGGAGAAAAAGTGTTTTTAAAAGTTTTACCATTCAAAAGGGCAATAAGATTTGCGAGAAAAGGAAATTTGGCACCAAGATTTATTAGGCCATTTTCTACCTCGAAGATAGTGGAAACCATGGCATATATGCTTCAACTACCGGAGTCATTGGTTGTAGTTCACAATGTTTCAAAAATACATTTGTGATCCATCTCAAGTAGTGGAAGTAGAACAAATTGAAACATAGCCAACTCTGAGCTATGAGGAGAGGCCCATAGGGATTTTGGATACAAAAACGAAAGTGTTGCAAAAAAATCAGATTCCATTGGTAAAAGTTTTGTGGCAAAACCAAAATGTGGGACAGGCTACGTGGGAAAGAGAGCAAGAGATCAAGGAAAAGTATCCGGAGTTATTTCAAGTCTAAATTTTAAGGACAAAATTTTATTTGTTAAGGAGGGAGAATGTAAAAACCCTCATTTTCATGCATACTCTTATCGTATATGTATAGGTGTAAAATATATGGTAATGTGATGCATTTAAAAAAAGTGTAGATAAGTGCATGAGCGGTAGACACTTCTATCAATCCGTCGGCCGATTCAAGTAAAATGAAAATAACAAGTGGCTCAAGTTTTATCGACGTTTTTACAGGGGGTTAAATCATAAATATTAAAGTAAAGTGAAGGATATTGAAGACTTTGGAAGCAACTTAAAAGGGAGGGGTCAAATGGCCTAAAAACACCTCCTACTTTGGCCACCTCCACCTTAATACAATTGAATGTTTTATTAAATTACCTAAGGTCCTTCTTAAGCATAAAATACCACGACCATAAGCTCTTTTAAAAGTGAATTAAAGTTGATTGGAGATTTTAGGGAGCAACTTAAAAAGGAGGGGACAAATGGTATAGAAACACCTCATGGCCACCTCCACCTTAGTACAATTGACTGTCTTAATTAAATTACCTAAGGTCCTTCTTCAACATAAAATCCGACAACCATAAGATCCTTTGAAACTGAATTAAAGTTGATTGGAGATTTTGGGGATGAACCTTAAAAGGGAGGGGTCAAATGCTATAGAAACTCCTCCTATGTTGGCCACCTCCACCTTAGTACAATTGATTGTTTTAATTACATTACCTAAGGTCCTTCTTCAGCATAAAATCCCACGAACATAAGGTCCTTTGAAATTTAATTAAAGTAGGTTAGAGATTTTGGGGAGCAACTTAAAAGAGAAGGACCAAATAGTATAGAAACACCTCCTACGTTGGCCACCTCCTCCTTAGTACAATTGATTATTTTAATTAAATTACCAAAGGTCCTTCTTTAGCATAAAACCCATGACCATCAGCTCTTTTTTAAAGTGAATTGAAGTGGATTGCAAACTTTGGTGAGCAACTTAAAAAGGGTGTCAAATGGTATCAAAACACCTCCTACTTTTTCCACATTCACTTTAGTTACAAATATATGTTTTAACTATATAACCTATAGTCTTTCTTTAGATTAAAAACCCACGAGTATCAGCTTTTCTTCACCACCCCATTCTCTATGTTTTTAGGTGTTAAAGTTAAATCTTGGTTAGACTTGAAAGTGTATAAGGGTGATTAGTGCCCTTTGAGTGAATCTAGTTCACTTTAGTAGCAAGAAAAGAGAGAAAGAGGTGAACCCACGACCAAGGAATCTTGTCTTTATTATAACGGTTGCCAAGTGATCAAGTGGTGAAGATTATTGAAGATAAGGACCTAAGGTAAGTTAGTATTAAGTGTGCATGGCCCTTAAGTGGGACTACATTGCAAAGGTAGGATATTTATGATGCATGTACAATTGTGGACTTTTAGGTAGAATTTAATGTTATTATTCGGTGCAAAAATTAAATGAAATTATGTTCATGGATATGTATAAATTGTTCATGGTCACATATTAATGCATCATATTTTCTTGAAAAATGTAGCAAACTATTTTCATGCATGGTTTTGAAAACGCAACATTATCAAGGAAGAACAAAGTGTGAGTGGTTGTATGGGAGGCCAATAAACTTAATACTTATGTACTCTTGATGTTTAATAAGAGATACAGTTATAATGTAAATAAGTAAATGATTATTACAGGCCTTAATGCTCGCCAAGTAGTAATGTAAGTGGGTCCTAGTAAGTAGATGTTGAAGTTAGGTGGTGGGATGTGTTCTTGAGATCTTGTAATACTTTAAAGAGAAAAAGATATTAAAAAAAAATATGTAGCAAAATTTAGCATGTTTGATAAATGTTGCATTAGCACTCATGCATTTTATTGTTATACTACTTACTGAGCACTAGGCTCATAGTTTAGGCATTGCAATGTAGGTGAACTGATTTAGAATAATGTTTAGATAAGAGAAGATGATGTTTAGAGCATGAGTGTATTCAGATGAAAAATGGTGATGAGTTACGACCCGTGGGGAGTGGCTCATACACACATAGTTATATCTTAAATTGGCTACAGATTTTGTAAATAAATTGTAAATCTTTTGGAGTGATGTGAGATAAATGGTTTGTATAATTATGCATGCAATGTTTTTGGATCAATGATTTGTATAATTATGTGTCTAAAGATTTTTTAGTATTTGGTTTTAGTTTCTGCTACATATTTTAAATAAGTAAATTTATTTTATTGTCTCAAACTAGTGAAAAATAATTATAATAATTTTCAAAGTGTAAAGTGATTTTTCATAACTTAACTCATGACATTTAATTCATAATTAAACAAGGAAGTCAGCAAGTAAGTAGAATGAGTAACGATCCACGAACCGGGTCATTACAACCCCTCTTGGTAATACGAAGATTTTTGACTACTCAAGCCACATGTGAGTAGATGCAACGAGAAAATATTTTTCACTGTTGTTTTTTGGTGATGGGGAAAGTATGCTCCGTCATTATTGATGGGGGGAGTTGAACCAATGTAGTTTCAAAAGAAATGGTTTACAAGCTGAAGTTGGAAAACACTACACACCTTCGACCATATTTTTTTAAGTTATTGAATCATAAGGAGATGTGGAGGTGGCTAAACAAGCTGTTATTTAATTTTTGATTGATGGATATAAGGACTGGGTGCTTTGTGTTGTAGTGCCTATGAGTGCTAGTCATTTGCTTCTAGGAAGGCCGTGGCAATTTGATCAGAAAGTTGTTCGTGATGACTACACAAATTTTTATTCATTCAAGCATGAAGGAAGAATTATCATGGCCACACCCCTAAGCCCATATCAGGTGGCATTAGAGGTAAGTTATAGAAGGGAGAAGGTAGCCACTACAAATTTGCTTATGTTGAAGAAAGAATTGGAGAAATTTTTTTGTGTTGTAAACCACTAATCCTATTGATGATGGAAGAACTTACCAATTGTCAAAATAAGATATGAGAATTTTTGGAAAGGTTCGAAGATGTATTTCCAGAAGATTTACCGACTGGATTACCTCCTCTTAGAGGGATAGAGCACCAAGTTAACTTTCAGCTAGGGGCTATCTTGCCAAATAGACTTGCTTATAAGATGAATCCGGATGATACTAAAGAGTTGAACAATCAAGCCAAAGAACTGTTGAAGATGAGTCATGTTCGAGAATCCCTTAGCCGATGTGTGGTGCCTCTTTGTTGGTGCCCAAGAGGGATGGCACACTGAGAATGTGCATAAATAGTCGAGCAGATAATCATCAAGTACCGCTACCCGATTCCAAGATTGGAAGACATGCTGGATGAGCTTAATGGTTCTAGAATATTTTCCAAGGTGGATTTGAAGAGTGGCTACAATCAAATTTGGGTGAAGGAAGGTGATAAATGGAAAACCACCTTCAAGACGAAATATGGGCTTTATGAGTGGTTAGTCATGCCATTTTGATTATCAATGTAACACCCTTACTTTTTGTGTATGATACAATGATCTTGTGATTTAGTTTTGATGGTACGGTAAATTAGAAGTTGTGATTGATTAAGGGAAAAAAATTGTTACGTGTATGAAGGGTTTGAAGGAAAGTTAGAATAAATAAAACTCTCAATCATAAGATTAACCTAAGTTAATTAGTGATTATTAGAATAGACACCTCCTACTTGAATGGACACCTCATGCTTTCCTCCATCTCCACCGTAATTTTCTGTGTAAAATAATATAAATCAAAATTTTATTATTAAAGTTAAATAAATATCATTGGTGAATTTGGGGAGCAACTTAAGTGGGGTGGAATGAGAAGAAAACACCTCATGCTTTCTCCACCTCTTCCTTAGCTTTTATGAAGAGGGTTTCCAATCAAATGGGAAAAACCACGAAATTCATCTCCTTCTCTCAAGATCTCTCTAGTTTTGTAGGAGAAAAGTGAAGATTTAAGGATAGTTGAAGTGTGTGAGGGTATTTAGTGCATAAAATTGAGATTTAGTTCACTATTGAAGCAAGAAAAGATAAAAACAGGGAAGCCACGAATTTGGAAACTTTGGTGCATGTTTTCTTTCCTCTAAGGTATCAATTCTTACTCTATATTGATATCTAAGTGATTGGGTTGGTTTTGAATTGTTGCTGGTGCATGAATTTTAAAGTTGTATCAAGATTTCCCAATTTCAAACAAATCTGCACACTTTTAGAATTTAAAATATTACAAGGTTTTCCAGTGGTAATCTGATTTTACTATCTTTAAATAACTGACAGTAGACATCTTCACAAAAGTTATGACACTTGAATCATCGTAATTAGACTTGTGTATCTCAAGTTATAGTTGTTGGAATTTACTGCAGAATAGGGTATATCCGAGATTGCTCACTCAACTTTCTTTAATGTATTAAGTTTACTAAGTGATAAGTGTTGATGATTAAGGAGTGATCGACTTAAAGCTAAGGACTTCAAGTAAGTAACTCTGAATGTCTTTGGCCCAATTGGGACTACAATACAAAGAGGAGACTTTATGGATTATGATTTGAATTGATTAGGTGCTAGATTAAGTATGGATAATATTCTGTTGGGGTGTATTGCACAATACACCAACCCAAACTCTTGGGATTGTTTGTGTGCTTGTTTGCAATTCTTTGATGATTGATATGTTAAGTTAAATTTAATATTATCATTATAGGTTATATGAATGTTGTATGTCATGCATATGTACAATTGATCATGCATCATGTTTTATGAAAAGAACGAAAATATTTTACATGCATGGTTTTCATGATAACTCAACTGGATATTGTGGAGGGAGTAGAGTAAGGCTGTCTCGAGGGAGGCCATACGGTGCCAATCCTCTATTCCATAATCTTCAATATTCGATATATAAAGCATGTAAGTAGCAAGCTATGGGTGGGATGGAATGAGCTGTCTTACGGATCAGGCCATATGGTGCTCATGAATTGTCCTAAATGGACCAAATGGTGTTCATTGGGCTGCCCGTGAAGAAGACCAAATGGCGCTTTTCCCTCCCTGTACGATGTGATGCCCACACCAAAGTAAAAGTATCAAGAAATCAAATGAAACGAAAATGGAACATGTTTTAATAAATGCATATTCATGTAGGCATTAAGGAATCATGAATGGTTATTTACTAAGCCTTAAGCTCAATAGATTAAGTTTTGTATTGTAGGTGATGAGATTAGTGGTGATGAGGTTTTTCCTTATCATTGATACAACGTGGTGGAGGAGGTATATCAGATGCTGATGCTTGGATCGTTAAGTGACGACCGGTGGGAGATGTATTTTGATGTTTAGTGTTTTTGAAAAATGTTTTGAAATATGTAATGTTTAAAAGAGATTGAAAATACATATTTATCAAAGTTTGTTAATTAACCTTATGTTTTGAATGAATACAATGCTTGATTAAGAAATTTTATATGGTTAATTGGTGTTCTTATGGAATGGATTTAACTATCATTAAGTCTTCCGCTGTAGTTTTTATAAAATGTGTTAAAATAGTATTTTCTTATGCATAAAAAGCAAGTATGAAAATGGGATGTGACAATCAATGCCTCAAGTACATTTATGAGATTGATGCACCATGTTTAGAGAGAATTTTTGGGAAATTCATAGTGGTGTACTTTGATGATATCTTGTTTTAAAATAGAGAGTTGTCATCCTATGTGAAATACCTTCGGCTCTTGTTTAAAACACTAAGGGAAATTAAGCTATATGGAAACTTAAAGAAGTGTGCATTCGGCCAACATAGAGTTTGCTTCCTTGGATTCATTATCTCCAAGGACAATATTTGTAAGGACCAAAAATTTTAAATCCCGAATTTTAAGGAAAATTTTTCGCGTAGTTTGACTAACCAATTGTGGTATACGGAACATAAATTTGTCGTATATGCCACGTGTGACGAATTAGTTAAACTAATTAAATTGGAATATCTCGGGACGAAATCGAGCTACGATTTTTGAATGTGACGTAAAGTTGATTTTACGAAATCAGTGGTCACATAATCGTATTAAGATTTTTAGTGGAACGACGGGAATCAAACGAAAATCAGAAAACATTACACGAAATAAATATTATGTTTTAATAATATTATAGTATTTAATATAATATAATATTATTAATTATAATATTAATTTATGTTAAATAAAAAGAAAGAAGAAGAAGATATCTTCTTCTTCAGACACCCCGTGGGACACCGAGAGAGAGAGAGGGAGAGACGTCGTCGTCAAACGATGTCTGTTCGACGAGATCGTGGTGTCGGAACGTCCGTCTCGAAAGGATAAAGAAGTCTGCTAAAGCGGTTTTGAAGGTAAACTTGTATTTTGTGAGAGATCTGAGAAAAACCGATAGTTTGGAGTTTTCGTTTTGGTTTTTCAAATCTTTGTTTTTCTCGCGATTCTTGGTACGGTTTAGTCCGTCTCGACGATACGAGTATTTTGGTGTAAATTTCGTCGAGAAAAGAGGCCGAAATCGGACGGGCGCGTGGGTCACACGCTCGTCGGGTCGACCTGTCGTCGGCCGGCTCACTCCAAACCGGTCTTGCTGAACTGGTCCTGTGGCTGTCGGGGGTCGTTTTGGCCCATTTTTCCAAGTTTTCGATCTGTTTTCATTTCTTTCTCTTATACACTGTATATGGAATATTACAGAGGGGTTTAACGATATTGAAACGAGCTAGTGCAGGAGAAACAAGATTCCCTAATTTGACAAAAAATCGAGATTTAATATTCTTGATTCCAACCTAATTTTTCAGGGAATTAAAAGGTAGGGGTTTTTATATAAATACTAATTTTAAATGTTTAATTGCATTTATATTATTATTATTATTGCAATTTATTGTTATTGAACATATGCATATGCATTGCACATTCATCACTGAGCATGTGTGAGTTATTGTGCACTAATGGTTAATAGGGACGGGCTAAGCGTGCCCTTGCGTTTCGAATCCCTAAACCGGATCTCGGTCTTTATGGTTGCTATCACCTTAGAGTGGATTTATACACATCATTTGCATTGCACCTCNGCTTTTCTGTCATTTCTCAACCATCCGTGTTGTGTAGTCTAGTACCGTGGCAAGTAGTTTTGTATCAGAACCATGCTCTTTTTGTTAGCACCAATCTTTGCCTAATATCATACTCTAAGCCCGTGAAACGAACGAACATGAACAAGCAACCACTAGTTTAGCAGGTGAGCCAAATTTGCATGGTCAGATTGATGATTTGTTTACCACCCTGTATCAACTAATAAGGGAAGTAGGGAAGTTCCTAGACCACGTGAAGGAGCTAGAAATGCAAGGAGAAGAGTTCCACCAACTGATTCTAAGGAAGAAGTTTCACTCGATGATGAAGAAGAGCACAACGTGTCTCCTAACTATAGGCGTGGCATTGATGAAGAGTTGAAGCCAATTAAAGTTAGTGTACCTCCATTTAATAACAATGGTAATGGTGATGTGTTTGTGGAATAGCTATATAAAGTGGAGAAGGTTTTCAAGTTCCATAACTATTGAGATAAAGCAAAAATATAGTTGGTAGCTTTAGAATTATCTAGATATGCACATTTATGGTGGGAGAATATTAAGTCCCAAAGGAGACGAGACGATGATCAAGGGCCTATAATTTGGTGATGATTAAGTTATTGATGAGAAAAAGGTTTGTACCTATGCATTATAAGCCTGAACTTTTGTTGCAATCACAAAGCCTTGGAGCTTCCATGGTTGAAGAATACCTCAATGAGTTTAAACTTTTGAAAATGANGATAAAAGGAGTTTATGAAGGAGACGTGGGTTTTGGCCAAATTTATGATAAATGTAATCAAGGGATTGTGAATGGATATTATGTGACCGAAGGGTTTCTTTTCAAGGGAGGTAGGCTTTGCATACCTAGCATTAGCCTAAGGGAGTCGTTGATTAAAGAAGCACATAGTGGCGGACTTGGTGAACACTTTGAGGAGAAGAAAACTCTTGTAGCCTTGAAGGAACATTTTCAAAATTTCAAAATTTTCAAAACTCTTGTAGGGCTAAGGGTCTGGGTTTTTTAATTTACAAATTTACGCTGTAGGCTTTGGGCATAGGGCATACGGCTTAGGCATTAGGGCTTAGGGAATAAGTCTTCATGAATAGGGATTAAACCTTAAGATTAAGGCTTAGGACTTAAAGGTTAGGGCTTAACCCTTATATCATAGGGCTTCAGACATATGGCTTAAGGCTTTGGGCATAAGGCATAGGGGTTAGTGCTTATGACCAATGCAAAGATATTAAGGCATAACCTCACGGCTTTGTTTTTTAGGCTTCGTGTTTAGGGCTTTGGGCGTATGGCCTAAGACATATGACTTAGGGCATAGGATAAAAGGCTTAGGGCTTACGACTTAAGGTTTTGGTCTTAGGACTTAGGGCTTATGTCTTAGGGCTTAGGGCTTAAGGCTTAGGGCTTAAGGCTTAGGGCTTAAGGCTTAGGGCTTAGGGGTTTAGGGCTTATTGCTTCGAGCTTAGGGAATAGTGTTAAGGGCTTAGGGCTTAGACCAAAAGGCATATGGCTTAAAGCTTAGGGGTCATGGGTTATGCTTAGGGCTTTGGTTTATAGGCTTACGATTTAGGTTTAGGGCGTACGGCTTAGAATAAATGGCTTAGGGCTCAAGGCTTAGAAAATAATGCTTAGGGCGTAGGGTTTATTCCAAACAAAAGAGTGTTTATGACATTGGGCATAGGCTTATGGCTTTGTGCTTTCGGTTTCTTGTTTAGGGC
>QAOC01015516.1:0-17920 GCA_003255005.1 Begonia fuchsioides
AAGACCCTACTAGATATACAAATCTCGCATTCCCGCAAGACGTTGTTGGAGTGTATAAACTCCCCAGATGGCACCATAATATCATACGTGGTCTCGAACACTTCAGGTAGACAACCCACTTTGATACATATAGCAGTAGACATAAAAGAGTGGGTCGCTCCTGAATCAATCAAAGTATAAACGCCCATATTTTTAATAAAAACAGTACCTGACACTATAGTAGGCTGCTCGTCGTCTTCGGGCTCAATATGAGCAAACACCCTTGGAGCCACTTTCTTTTCCAGTTTTGACTTTGGGCAATCACGAGAATAATGGCCATACTCCTGGCAGTTATAACACTACCTCGTGCTCATCCAACAATCTCCACTATGACGCTTGTTGCAAGTTGGGTATGCTTCTCCCTGTGGTCGTCCCACATTGGCCTTCTTGTTTGACGTCTCACCTTGATGGTGCTTTTCTTTCCCCACAAATGCCCTTTTAAAGCCACTTGTATTTTGGTTCCACTCATTCTTTGATTGAGGCTTAACTTCTCAAAAAAACCTTCCAGATGGCTCCCTATGCTTCCGGAATAAGTTCTCTGCCTCCTCAATCTCAAGGGCTTTGGCCACAACTTTCGAATACGACACATCTTGAGTGCCCGATATTTTGACTCCACGGTAGATCTCCACCTTTAAGCCTTGCACAAATTGATGGACTTTGTGTTCATTAGTTGCGACCAAGTGAGAAGAAAAACGGGATAAAGCTTCAAACTTATGAATTTAGTCTGCCACCGTCCCCATTTGTCGCAGCTGTACAAACTCCACCAATTTGTTTGATCTCATGGTTGCATTGAAATACTTTTCATTAAAGACTTCCTTGAATTTTCTCTAGGTCATTATTCTAACGTCGTGCGTCGTTTTCATAGTGTCCCACCAAAACCTCGCGTCTTTTACCAGCATATAAACAATGCACGAGACCTTCTCCTCTTCCTCGATCTTGGCAAAGTAGAACATATCCTCGATGGTCTGAATCCAGTCCTCAGCTCCTGTCGGATCAGAAGTGTTTCCTTCAAAACGAGGTGGTCCCAACCGTTGGAACCTTTCACCGCCCAAGTTCCCTTGATTGACTGGCCTTGCGTGTCTTTCCTCGTCCCAAGCCAAGTACCTCGCCCACAATTGAGACTGGCGATCCGCTATGTCTGTAAGCCGATTAATGGCATTATCCCTAAACTCATTCTCCATAGCTCTACTCTCGTTTCTAGACATTTCATCTGCCTCAATAAAACAAAAAACCAGTATAAAATTTAAGTAAAGTAACATTAACTAAAGTATTACTTACAGTCAAAGAAGAACTTCCTTGATGAGGCTTGCGTTGTTACGAAAGTCTACAGAACCGATTTTAACCCGGGCGCTCTGATACCATGTTTGTCACACCCCAAAATTTTCCATAATTTGATAGTTTTTTTTTTCAAAATGCCTTTGTTTTATGTGACAATTCTCCTTTGATTTGAAAATCATTGCCAATTAAAATACTTGAAGAAATTTCAGCGGAAGACTTAATATATAAAACGAGCACCATACATTTGAATAAAACATTACTTAAAATCGATCAAAATAAATTCATAGGTTTCAAATACAAGACATTGGCTTAACTAGTTCTTACCCAAAAGTAGTTCTTAATTGAAACACAAAAAGTTTCAAAATACTATTAACGTGTTCACTTTCAATAGTTTTAAACACAAAGACTATTCCCCCTCGGGTCAGTTTGATCGTAACAACCCAAACGCTCCACCAAAGAAATTCATCTTCAAACTTCGGGTTCATCACAAGCTTCCACACTAATACCATCATTACCTACATCACAAGACTTAATTTATGAGCTTAACGCTCAGTAAGTAACAAACAACATAATATGCACATGAATGCTATGATTTACACAAAACATGCAATTTTCTTCAATTCATCCATTCTTCCTTTATTACNCTCAAATTCTTAGCACAAATTATAGCACTTGAGCAATAATCTCGATTGTTTGGCACCCTATGGCACAATGATAATCACAAGTTAATTTTCAGAATTTATCTCCCATTTTTACCCTATCTTCAAAATTCTGTAACTTCAGTTCTACTCATCCAAAAACTTTGATTCAATAGCCATGCTTTTTTATTTTTTAGTCTGTTACAACTTTGTAGAGGAACATTTTGCTATTAAAGCTCGTTTAGATTGAGCTTTGAAAACAAAACCTTAACCAACCTAAGTTAATTTTCGGAATCTATCCTTTGTTTTTACCCTATCGTCAAAATTCTGTAACTTGAGTTATACTCATCTAAAAACTTCCATTCAGCAATAATTCTTTTCCATTTGGAGTCTATTATAACTTTGTACAAGGACGTTGTCCCATTAGAGATCAATTAGATTAGATTTTGAACACAAAACCCTAAGTTACTCATAAATTCCAGAATTTTAGCAACTTTGTGTAAGAAAAACCAGAGGGAGAAGGGCATAATTTCGTGCTCCAACATGAGGAGCTGCAGCTCACTTGTTTCTCCAAGTTAGAGTGAAGAACTCATGCACGTAGGTTGAGTGTTTGAGTGGGCAATGTGGTGGCACCCATGCAATGTAGCCACCACACTCCTTTCTTAATTATTTTAGGCTAAATTTCCAATTTATAATCCAATTAGTACCAAGTAGTAGCTCTCAAAATGTGATAATTTTTTTCACTCAATACCCCTCATTGCAAGTCCAAAACACCAATTCTATCAAATACTAACAATTTCGCACGACAAAACAATAATCATGACATTAATTTATAAGTTTGGTAGCATACAAAATTTACGGGTGTTACAGGATCCCTTCTCTATTTAACCGCTAGCCGACCCTTAGTGTATGTCTATGCACTAGATTTCAAGCCGCTCCTAAAGAATCTCACTTAAATGCCATTAAAAGGATATTTAAGTACTTAAGTGGCACCGTTGACTTAGGTTTGTGGTATCCTAAAGGTGTCTCTTTTGACTTATTAGGATATTCGGATGCAGACAACGCGGATAGTTTAGTTGATAGAAAAAGCACCTCTGGTACGTGTCACTTTCTAGGAGAATCTTTAGTTTCATGGTTCTCGAAGAAACAAAACTCAGTAGCCCTTTCAACAGCCGAAAGCGAATATATTGCCGCCGATAGTTGTTGTGCTCAAATGCTTTGGATGAAGCAAACTTTAGAGGACTACAATCTCACATTCACTAAGATTCCTATCAAATGTGACAATACAAGTGCCATAAATATCTCTAAGAATCCTATTCTTCACTCTAGAACAAAGCACATTGAAATTAGGTATCACTTTATAAAAGATCATGTGCAAAGAAGAGATATTATCTTGGAATTTGTAAACTCGAGTGATCAATTAGCAGACATTTTTACCAAACCTTTAGATGAGAAGACTTTTTGTGGAATTAGAATTCGTCTAGGGTTGATTCGATTCAATGGTGCTTAGATGCATTATCTCATGTCTGCTGTCTGCAGCGATCAGTCGACATAATGGGAAGTATGTCGACCAGACCATCATACCTGGTAAGGACACGGCCTACACAAGTATTGCTATGTCGACCGGTTGATCGTCTCTGTTAAGGAATCAGTCGACATAATGGGAAGTATGTCGACCAGTAAATTGCCTCGGGTAATAGAGCGGTCGACATAACTATAGATATGTCGACCGATGAGTGTAAACTCCAATTTTTTTAAAAGAACCCCGTCGCGCCCTAACCTTCTTTCTCTCAACCTCTTGCGCGAAAATCCTCCTTCGGCCATTCCAAGCTCTTCTCTGACTATTCCAATCTCATTTCTGATTGCTCCTCAACCTCATCATTTATCTTTTCTTTAATATCAATGGCATCCACTTCCAAACTGCCTATGAAGAGGAAGCGCACCGTAAAGTCAAAATCAACCGGTGAAACGTCGATTCCTCCAGCTCCGATGGTGGACAAGCATCTCTTTCGAAACTCAGATGCTCAAGATAAGTATTCTCAGATTCTACATGGCAAACCTCTTATATTAAGTAGAGTATTTCTACCCGATAGGATTACGGGCATAGATATCACTGAGCATTGTGAATATCTAGGATTAAGAACTTTATTTGGACTATGGAATTCGTATCATGAGGAAGCTATACAACTTTTCTATGCGAATTTGCAATCTTTTCCTCAGCCGCTCACTCTCAAGAGTTTAGTCTACGGTAAACCGATTAAGATTACAAACTCTTCATTAAACTCATTATTGGGTTGTGAGGTAAATGAGTTTGCTGATCGATACTACGAGCAAGGAAAGGAACCCGCTCTAGTTCGATGCTCGGATTATAAGGAATTTCTTAGATTGGTTGCTAAGGACCTAAACAACTTGCCATACAAACCCAAAGCTAGTGACCTCAACATAACAGCACGTTTGGTTCATCATATCATTACCTACAATCTTTTGCCTAAGGATGGGTCTAAAGATCACATTATCCATATGGAACTATATGTTCTATATATGTTCTTTACCCGATGTTACTTTAATGTAGGATTTATCATCATGCGACGTATGATGGAAGTACTAGACAAAGCATCCAAATCATTACCTTTCAATGCTATGCTGATGGAAATTTTTGCTCAACAAGGAGTAGTTTATCCCTCTCCCGTCAATCTAATCGAAGTCAGGAATCATGATATCTACTCTGATTCAACCCTCGCACGGATGGGATTAACCAAAAATGAAGTTGGAGAATGGCAATACAAGAGAGATATGCCTCGACGACCTCCCACTCCTCCAGGCTCCCCACCCTTAACGGTTGATGAAGCTCATATTCCTCCCGAGGATAGGAGACCTCAGAAACAGCATAGTTCCTCTTCCTCGATTGAGGAGCGTTTAGATACACTTAATGGCCTAATTACGAGCCTCACAACATCGGTTAATGCTCTGCATAAAAAGGTTGATGGCCTTAAGAGGCAAATTGATGCATGGGATGCATATTTTGAAGAAGAAGAAGAACAAAAAGACTATGATGAACCGACTGCAGCTCCTCCTGGAGCTCCTGTCCTCTCTTCTCCAGCTCCAGCTTTTGAGCCATCTCCCTCACGGGCTTCGGTTGCTGAGCCTTCTATCACTCCAACTACATCCCCTATCCTTCAGCGTACATCCACTCCCATTACGGTGTTGGAACCATCCGCTGTAGATACTGAGGTTCTTACCTCTCCTTCCACTGTAGATACCGAGCTTATTCCCACTCCAGCACTAGACATGGCTGGATCTCCTTGGGAATAGACACTTAGTCTTGTTTTTTTTGTTGGGAGAACTTTTTTTTCAACAATGTCTTTCATTAGGTCTTTATTTTTGTAAAACATCTTCCTATGAACTATTCGATGAATTTTTTTTATAATGACAAAGGGGGAGAAGTATTAACTATAATGACTTGCATTCTTTGACTAATTTGATATGGATGTATATTTATGGTGGGGCATGCATTTACTATGGGGGAGAATTTCCATAAAATGCTCAAATTATCTTTCAAACGGATAGTTAATCAATGATGGTTTGTCATCATAAAAAAGGGGGAGATTGTTAGCTTTAACTATGATTAAAGCAACCATTATTTTTTATGATGAATATTAATATGTTGCATAATTGATTAACCATTAAAGAGAAGTTGATTTGAATATTGTATATGAAATACCCTCAACAAAGGGTACCTTTTTTGTCTAACAAGTCGGTCGAGTTTTGCAGAAATTGTTAAGTTTGATACAGGTTATGTTGACCGATTATTAGTTATGTCGACCTATCCTCATGCAGAGAATAAATGTATGTCGACCGATCATCAATTATGTCGACCCACCAGCAAGTAGAAGAAAAAACTTATGTCGACCTACCTTCGGGCAGCAACGAGCTTATGTCGACCACTCGTTATATGTCAACCGATGACCTAACCAGAGAAGATTGTTATGTCGACTGCTGTAAGATTGTGTCGACCGCAGATATTCACAACGACAACTCACTAAATCTTATGTCGACCAAACAAAAGTTATGTCGACCTATCTAGAGCAGAAAGAGGAGATAACCTCCAACGGCTATTTCTGAATGTGTCTAAACGGCTATATATATGTCGACCTATCCCGTACTTATGTCGACTGATCCAGCCTGCGCAGAACAAAATCTATAAATAGCTGCTGAGCTAGGGATTGAAACAGAGATACTCGTGAGAGCAAAAAGAAAGCCGAATTGCTGCCAATTTTTAGAGAATCATTTCATTCTCTCAATCTTTGTATTTCTATCTTGAATATTCACTTGGTGATTGAGAGATTCGGTTAGTAATCGTTAATTCAAATATCATACTTGGTGAGCAAAATTTGTAAGAGGGGTGACGCCTCTCCTAAAGAAGAGTCGCTGTAAAGGTTTGGTTGACACCCGTAAGTCAATCAGAGTGAGCTCAAAGAATTGAGCGGGAATAATCTTCAAGGAAGTACCTTGGAGCGCGGACCTAGGCAGGGTTGGCCGAACCGGGTTAACAATCCGGTGTCAATCTCTCTCTCTTAAACTCTATTAAGTTGTTTATCTTTTCCGAATTAGAGTTTTAGATTGAGTAAACCATACGAACGAATTTGAATAAAGTTCAATCATCGGAATAAATTTTTTTTAATCTAATTCACCACCCTCTTAGGTTAATCTCGATCCTTCAGCTACTACCTTGTCATTCCCACATCTTCACATAGCGACCAAAGTTTCCGATGGTTATATTTTCTTACTCGTTTGTCCTCATACATACACTTGACATCGGAGGATGAAGATTGGATCCTCTCGGAACTCGTAACGGGTCCATGCAGACAAGTAACTAGCCCCTAAAATTAGTGCAAAAAATGCCTTTTTTTCCCTCTTTCTTTTATTGGTACTCGTTTTAACACCAGATGCGTGCGTAAAAGCACCAACGACTCTTCATATAACTTTTTATGCTGCATTTAAACTTTTGGGATGATTTGGAACCCGAACCCGACATTGAAAAAAGTTTACTTGGTTACCAAGTAATTAAAATGCCTTGCTATTAACTTGTCATTCCCACGTCTTCATAGCGGCCGAAGTTTCCAATGGTTATTTTTTCTTACTTGTTTCCCCTGATACATACACTTGACATCGGAGGACAAAGATTGGATCCTCTCGGAAATCGGAACGCGTCCATTTAGACAAGTAACAAGCCTCTAAAATTAGAGGGAAAAATATCTTTTTTCCCTCTTTCTCTTATTTGTACTCGTTTTAACACCAGATGCGTGCGTAAAAGTACCAACCACTCTCGTTATAACTTTTTTATGTTGCAATTAAACTTTTGGGAGGTTTTGGAGCTTGATCATAACGTTGAAAAAAGTTTACTTGGTGACCAAGTAATCAAAATACCTAGCTATTACCTTTTCACACCCACGTCTTCACATAGCGACCGAAGTTTCCGATGATTATTTTTTCTGATTTGTTTCACCTTCTACATACACTTGACATCGGAGGACGAAGATGGGCTCCACTTGGATCCTGGAACGAGTCTATTCAGACAAGTAACTAGCCCCTAAAATTAGTGCAAAAAAATGCCTTTTTTTCCCTCTTTCTCTTATTTGTACTCATTTTAACACAATATACGTGCGTAAAAGCATAAACCACTCTTGTTATAACTTTTTTATGTTGTAATTAAAATGCGTTGTTATTACCTTGTCATTCTCATGTCTTCACATAGCGATCGAAGTTTTCGATGGTTATTTTTTCATACTTGTTTTCCCTCATACATACACTTGACATCGGAGGACGAAGATTGGCTACTCTTGGAACCTGGAACGGGTCCATTAAGATAAGTAACTAGCCCCTAAAATTGGGTAAAAAAATGCCTTTTTTTTCTTCTTTCTCTTATTTGTACTCGTTTTAACACCAGATGCATGCATAAAAGCGCAAACCACTCTTCTTATAGCTTTTTTATGTTGCAATTAAAGTTTAGGATGATTTGGAGCCTGATCTTGACGTTGAAAAATGATTACTTGGTAACCAAATAATCAAAATGCCTTGCTATTACCTTGTCATTCCCACGTATTCACATAGTGACCGAAGTTTCCGATTGTTATTGTTTCTTACTTGTTTCCCCTCCTACATACACTTGACATCGGAGGACAAAGATTGAATCCTCTCGAAACTCGAAATGGGTCCATTCAGACATGTAACTAGCCCCTAAAATTTGTGCGAAAAAATGCATTTTTTCCCTCTTTCTCTTGTCTATACTCGTTTTAACACCAGCTTTGTGTGTAAAAGCACCAACCACTATTGTTATAACTTTTTTACATTGCAATTAACCTTTTGAGATGATTTTGAGCCTGAACCCAGCATTATAAAAAGTTTACTTGGTTACCAAGTAATCAAAATGACTTGTTATTACCTTGTCATTCTCACGTCTTCAAATAACGACTGAAGTTTCCGATGGTTATGTTTTCTTACTTCTTTGCCCTCATACATACGCTTGACATCGGAGGACGAAGATTGGCTCCTCTCGGAAGCCGAAACGGGTCCATTAAGACAAGTAACTAGCCCCTAAAATTAGTGCAAAAAAATACATTTTTTACCTATTTCTCTTATTTGTACTCGTTTTAACACTAGACGCGTGCGTAAAAGCACGAACCACTCTTGTTATAACTTTTTTTCGTTACAATTAACCTTTTGGGAGGATTTTGAGCATGAACCCGACATTATAAAAAGTTTACTTGGTGGCAAAGTAATCAAAATGCCTTATTATTACCTTTTCATTCTCACGTCTTCGCATAGCGACTAAAGTTTCCGATGGTTATTTTTTCTTACTTGTTTGTCCTCATAAATACACTGGACATCGGAGGATGAAGATTGGATCCTCTCGGAACCAAGAATGGGTCCATTCAGACAAGTAACCAACCCAAAATATTAGTGCAAAGACATGCATTTTTTCCTTCTTTCTCTTATATGTACCAGTTTTAACACCAGATACATGCGTCGAAGCACCAACCACTCTTGTTATCACTTTTTTATGTTGCAATTAAACTTTTGGGATGATTTGGAGCCCGAAATTCACGTTGAAAAAAGTTTACTTTGTGACCAAGTATTCAAAATGCCTTGTTACTACCTTGTCATTCTCATGTCTTCACATAGCGACCGAAGTTTTCGATGGTTATTTTTTCTTACTTGTTTTACCTCATACATACACTTGACATTGGAGGATGAACATTGGCTCTTCTCGGAACCCGGAATGAGTCCATTAAGATAAGTAACTAGCCCCTAAAATTAGGTCAAAAAATGCCTTTTTTTTCTTTCTCTTATTTGTACTCGTTTTAACACCAGATGCATGCATAAAAGCACAAACAACTATTCTTATAGCTTTTTTATGTTGCAATTAAAGTTTAGGATGATTTGGAGCCCGAGCTTGACGTTGAAAAATGTTTACTTGGTGACCAAGTAATCAAAATGCCTTGCTATTACCTTGTCATTCCCACGTCTTCACATAGCGACCGAAGTTTCCGATGGTTATTGTTTCTTACTTGTTTCCCTCCTACATACACTCGACATCGGAGGACAAAGATTGGATCTTCTCGAAACTCAGAACGAGTCCATTCAGACAAGTAACCAGCCCCTAAAATTTGTGCAAAAAAATGCATTTTTCCCTCTTTCTCTTATCTATACTCGTTTTAACACTAGCTACGTGCGTAAAAGTACCAACCATTATTTTTATAACTTGTTTATGTTGCAATTCAACTTTTGGGATGATTTAAACCCCTAAAACCGACGTTGAAAAAAGTTTACTTGGTGGCCAAGTAATCAAAATGTCTGTCTATTACATTGTCATTCCAACGTCTTCACATAGCGACCAAACTTTCCGATGATTATTTTTTCTCACTTGTTTCCCCTCCTACATACACTTGACATCAGAGGACAAAGATTGGTTTCTCTCGAAACCCGGAATGGGTCCATTCAGACAAGTAACTAGACTCTAAAATTAGTGCAAAAAAATGCCTTTTTTTTACCTATTTCTCTTATTTGTACTCGTTTTAACACTAGACGCGTGCGTAAAAGCACTAACCATTATTGTTATAACTTTTTTACATTGCAAGTAACCTTTTGGGACGATTTTCATCCTGAACCCGACGTTGAAAAAAGTTTACTTGGTGACAAAGTAATTAAAATGCCTTGCTATTATCTTGTCATTACCACGTCTTCCCATAGCGACCGAAGTTTCCGATGGTTATTTTTTCTTACTTGTTTCCATTGATACATACACTTGACATCGGAGGACGAAGATTGACTCCTCTTGGAAGCCGGAACGAGTCCATTAAGACAAGTAACTAGCCCCTAAAATTTGGTCAAAAAATGCCTTTTTTCCCTCTTTCTCTTATTTATACTCGTTTTAACACCAGATGCATGCATAAAAGCACAAACCACTCTTCTTATAGCTTTTTTATGTTGCAATTAAAAATTAGGATGATTTGGAGCCCGAGCTTGACGTTGAAAAATGTTTACTTGGTGACCAAGTAATCGAAATGTCTTTCCACTACCTTGTCATTTCCACGTCTTCACACAGCGACCGAAGTTTCCGATGGTTATTGTTTCTTACTTGTTTCCCCTCCTACATACACTTGACATCGGAGGACAAAGATTGGATCCTCTCAAAACTCGGAATGGGTCCATTCGGACAAGTAACCAGCCCCTAAAATTTGTGCGAAAAAATGCATTTTTTCCCTCTTTCTCTTATCTGTAATCATTTTAACACTAGCTACGTGCGTAAAAGCACCAACCACTATTTTTATAACTTGTTTATGTTGAAATTAACCTTTTGGGATGATTTAAACCCCTAAACCCGACGTTAAAAAAAGTTTACTTGGTGGCCAAGTAATTAAATAGCCTTGCTATTACATTGTCACTTCCACGTCTTCACATAGCGACCGAACTTTCCGATGGTTATTTTTTATTTCTTGTTTTCCCTCATACATACACTTGACATCGGAGGACGAAGATTGGCACCTATCAGAACCCGGAATGAGTTCATTCAGACAACTAACCAGCCCCTAAAATTAGTGCCAAAAAATGCCTTTTTTCCATTTTTCTCTTATTTGTACTCGTTTTAACACTAGATGCGTGCGTAAAAGCATCAACCACTCATGTTATAACTTTTTTATGTTGCAAATAAACTTTTGGAATGATTTGGAGACCGAACCCGATGTTGAAAAAAGTTACTTGGTGACAAAGTAATCAATATGCCTTGTTATTACTTTGTCATTCTCATGTCTTCACATAGCGACCAAAGTTTCCGATAGTTATTTTTTATTACTTGTTTCCCCTAATACATACACTTGACATCAGCGGACGAAGATTGGATCCTCTTGGAATTTGGAACGGGTCCATTTAGACAAGTAAACAGCCCCTGAAATTAGTGCGTAAAAATGCCTTTTTTCCTTCTTTCTCTTATATGTACACGTTTTCACAACAAATACTTGCGTAAAAGCACCAAACACTCTCGTTATAACTTTTTTATTTTACGATTAAACTTTTCGAACAATTTTAAGCACGAACCCGACGTTGAAAAAAGTTTATTTAGTGACAGAGTGATCAAAATGCCTTGCTATTACCTTGTCATTCATATGTCTTCACATAGCGACCAAAGTTTCTGATGGTTATTTTTTCTTACTTGTTTCCCCTCCTACATACAATTGACATCGGAGGACGAAGATTGGCTCCTCTCAGAACCAAAGTACGGGTCCATTCAGACAAGTAACTAGCCCCTAAAATTAGTGCCAAAAAATACCTTTTTCTCTCTTTCTCTTATTTGTACTCGTTTTAACACTAGACGAGTGCGTAAAAAGCATCAACCACTCTTGTTATAACTTTTTTATGTTGCAATTAAACTTTTGGGATGATTTTGAGCCTGAACCCGACGTTGAAAAAAGTTTACTTGGTGACCAAGTAATCAATATGCCTCGCTATTACTTTGTCATTCTCACGTCTTCACATAGCGACCAAAGTTTCTGATGGTTATTTTTCTTACTTGTTTCCCCTTATACATACACTTGACATCAAAGGACGAAGATTGGCTCCTCTCGAAACCTGGAACGGGTCCACTAGGACAAGTAACTAGCCCCTAAAGTTAGTGCAAAAGAATGCCTCATTTTCGCTCTTTTTTTTTATTTGTTCTCATTTTAACAACAGATACGTGCGTAAACGCACCAACCACTCTTGTTATTACTTTTTTATGTTGCAATTAATCTTTTGGGACGATTTGGAACACGAACCCGACGTTGAAAAAAGTTTACTTGCTGACCAAGTAATCAAAATGGCTTGCTATTACCTTGTCATTCCCAAGTCTTCACATAGCGACCGAAGTTTCCGATGGTTATTTTTTCTTACTTTTTGCCCCTCCTACATACACTTGACATCGAAGGACAAAGATCGGCTCCCCAAGAACGGGTCCATTCAGACAAGTAACTAGCCCCAAAATTTAGTGCAAAAAAATGCCTTTTTTTCCTCTTTTTTTTATTTGTACTCGTTTTAACACCAGTATTTGCGTAAAAGCACCAACCTTTCTTCTTATAACTTTTTATGTTGCAATTAAACTTTTGGGACAATTAGGAGCCCGAACCCGACGTTGGAAAAAGTTTACTTGGTGACCAAGTAATCAAAATGCCTTGTTATTACCTTGTCATTTACACGTCTTCACATAGCGACTAAAGTTTCTGATGTTTATTTTTTCTTTCTTGTTTCCCGTCATACATACACTTGACATCGAAGGACGAAGATTGGCTCCTCTCGAAACCCGGAATAGGTCCATTCAGACAAGTAACCATTCCCTAAAATTAGTGCAAAAAATTACCTTCTTTCCCTCTGTCTCTTATATGTACTAGTTTTAACACAGATGCATGCGTAAAAGAACTAACTAATCTTGTTTTATATTGCAATTAAACTTTTACGACGATTTGAAGCACAAACCTGACGTTGAAAAAAGTTTTCTTGGTGACCAAGTAACCGAAATCCTTTGCTATTACCTTGTAATTCTCACGTCTTCACATAGAGACCGAAGTTTCCGATGGTTATTTTTTCTTACTTATTTCTTCCATACATACAATCAACTCCGGAGGACGAAGATTGGATCCTCTTGGAACTCGGAACGGGTCCATTTACACAAGTAACCCGCCCCTGAAATTAGTGCAAAAAAAAGCCTTTTTTCCCTCTTTCTTTTATCTGTACTCGTTTTCACACCAGATACGTGCGTAAAAGAACCAACCACTCTTGTTATAACTTGTTTATGCTGCAATTAAACTTTTGAAATGATGTGGAGCCCGAACCAGACATTGAAAAAGTTTACTTGGTCACCAAGTAATGAAAATGCCTTGCTATTACCTTGTAATTCTCACGTCTTCACATAGCAACCGAAGTTTCCGATGGTTATTTTTTCTTATTTGTTTCCCCTCATACATACACTTGACATCGGAGGACGAAGATTGGCTCCTCTCGAAACCTGGAATGGGTCCAATCAGATAAGTTACGAGCCTCTAAAATTTGTGCAAACAAATGCTTTTTTCCATCTTTCTCTTATTTGTACTCGTTTTAACACCAGATACTTGCGTAAAAGCACCAAACACTCTCGTTATAACTTTTTTATCTTACGATTAAATTTTTGGGACGATTTTAAGCACGAACCCGACTTTGAAAAAAGTTTAGTTGGTGACCAAGTGATCAAAATGCCTTACATTACCTTGTAATTTCTACGTCTTTACATAGCGACCGAAGTTTCCTTTGGTTATTTTTTCTTACTTTTTTCCCCTCATACATACACTTGTCATTGGAGGACGAAGATTGGCTCCTCTAGGAACCTGGAATAGGTCCATTAGGACAAGTAACTAGCCCCTAAAATTAGTGCAAAAAATGTCTTTTTCTCCCTTTTTCTCTTATTTGTAATCGTTTTAACACCAAATGTGTGGGTTAAAGCACCAACCACTGTTGTTATAACTTTTTCATGGTGCAATTAACTTTTAGGACGATTTGGAGCACGAACCCAATGTTGAAAAAAGTTTACTTGGTGACCAAGTAATCAAAATGCCTTGCTATTACCTTGTCATTCCCACGTCTTCACATAGCGACCGAAGTTTCCGATGGTTATTTATTTTTCTTGTTTTCCTTCATACATACACTTGAAATCGGAGGACGAAGATTGGCTCCGCTAGTGCAAACAAATTCCTTTTTTCCCTCTTTCTTTTATTTGTACTCGAACCAATGTTGAAAAAAGTTTACTTGGTGACCAAGTAATCAAAATGTCTTGCTATTACCTTGTCATTCCAACGTCTTCACATAGCGACTGAAGTTTCCGATTGTTATTTTTTCTTACTTGTTTCCCCTTATACATACCCTTGACATCAGAGGACGAAGATTGGATCCTCTCGGAACCCGGAACGGGTCCATTCAGAGTAGAAACTAGTCCCTAAAATTAGTGTAAAAAAATGACTTTTTTCCCTTTTTCTCTTATCTGTACTAGTTTTAACAACAGATACGTTTGTAAAAGCAGCAACCACTCTTTGTTATAACTTTTTTATGTTGCAATTAAACTTTTGGGACGATCTAGAGCATGAACCCGACGTTAAAAAAAGTTTACTTCGTAACCAAGTAATCAAAATGCATTGCTATTACCTTGTCATTCCCACGTCTTCACATAGCGACCGAAGTTTCCAATGATTGTTTTTTCTTACTTGTTTTCCATCATAAATACACTTGACATTGGAGGACAAAGATTGGCTAACGGAACGGGTCCATTCAGACATGTTACTAGACCCTAACATTAGTGCAAAGAAATGCCTTTTTTCCTTTTTCTCATATTTGAACTCATTTTAACACCAGATGCGTTCGTAAAAGCACCAACAACTCTTGTTATAACTTTTTTATGTTGCAATTAAACTTTTGGGACGATTTGGAGCATGAACCCGACGTTAAAAAAAGTTTACTTCATGACCAAGTGATCAAAATGCATTGCTATTTTCTTGTCATTCTCACGTCTTCACATAGCTACCGAAGTTTCCAATGATTATTTTTTCTTANGACGTTAAAAAAAGTTTACTTCGTAACCAAGTAATCAAAATGCATTGCTATTACCTTGTCATTCCCACGTCTTCACACATCGACCGAAGTTTCCAATGATTGTTTTTTCTTACTTGTTTTCCATCATAAATACACTTGACATTGGAGGACAAAGATTGGCTAACGGAACGGGTCCATTCAGACATGTTACTAGACCCTAACATTAGTGCAAAGAAATGCCTTTTTTTCCTTTTTCTCATATTTGTACTCGTTTTAACACCAGATGCGTTCGTAAAAGCACCAACAACTCTTGTCATAACTTTTTTATGTTGCAATTAAACTTTTGGGACGATTTGGAGCAGGAACCCGACGTTAAAAAAAGTTTACTTCGTGACCAAGTAATCAAAATGCATTGCTATTACCTTGTCATTCCCACGTCTTCACATAGCGACTGAAGTTTCCAATGATTATTTTTCTTACTTGTTTCCCATCATAAATACACTTGACATCGGAGGACAAAGATTAGCTATCGGAACGGGTCCATTCAGACAAGTTACTATCCCCTAAAATTAGTGCAAAAAAATGCCCTTTTTTTCCTTTTTCTCATATTTGTACTCGTTTTAACACCAGATGCGTTCGTAAAAGCACCAACCACTCTTGTCATAACTTTTTTATGTTGCAATTAAACTTTTGGGACAATTTGGAGCCCGAACCTGACGTTGGAAAAAATTAACTTATTGACCAAGTAATCAAAATGACACGCTATTACCTAGTCATTCCCACATCTTCACATAGTGACTGAAGTTTTCGATGGTTATTTTTCTTTACTTGTTTACCCTAATGCACAGACTTGACATCGGAGGACGTAGATTGGCTCCTCTAGTGCCAAAATGCCTTTTTTCCACTTTCTCTTATTTGTACTCGTTTTAACACCAGATGCGTGCATAAAAGCACCAATCACTCTTGTTATAACTTTTTTATGTTGCAATTAAACTTTTGGGACGATTTGGAGCATGAACCCGACGTTAAAAAAAGTTTACTTCGTAACCAAGTAATCAAAATGCATTGCTATTTTCTTGTCATTCCCACGTCTTCACATAGCGACCGAAGTTTCCAACGATTATTTTTTCTTACTTTTTTTCCATCATAAATACACTTGACATCGGAGGACAAAGATTGGCTATCGGAACGGGCCCATTCAGACAAGTTACTAGCCCCTAAAATTAGGGCAAAAAATGCCCTTTTTTCCTTTTTCTCATATTTGTACTCGTTTTAACACCAGATGCGTTCGTAAAAGCACCAACCACTCTTGTTAAAACTTTTTTATGTTGCAATTAAACTTTTGGGACAATTTGGAGCCCGAACCCGACGTTGGAAAAAAATAACTTAGTGACCAAGTAATCAAAATGACACGCTATTACCTAGTCATTCCCACATCTTCACATAGTGACCGAAGTTTTCGATGGTTATTTTTCTTTACTTGTTTACCCTAATGCACAGACTTGACATCGGAGGACGAAGATTGGCTCCTCTAGTGTAAAAAATGCCTTTTTTCCTCTTTCTCTTATTTGTACTCGTTTTAACACCAGCTGCGTGCATAAAAGAACCAACCACTGTTGTTATAACTTTTTTATGTTGCAATTAAACTTTTGGGACGATTTGGAGCATGAACCCGACGTTAAAAAAAGTTTACTTCATAACCACGTAATCAAAATGCATTGCTATTTTCTTGTCATTCTCACGTCTTCACATAGCTACCGAAGTTTCCAATGATTATTTTTTCTTACTTGTTTTCCATCATAAATACACTTGACATCGGAGGACAAAGATTGGCTATCGGAACGGGCCCATTCAGACAAGTTACTAGCCCCTAAAATTAGTGCAAAAAATGCCCTTTTTTCCTTTTTCTCATATTTGTACTCGTTTTAACACCAGATGCGTTCGTAAAAGCACCAACCACTCTTGTCATAACTTTTTTTATGTTGCAATTAAACTTTTGGGAAAATTTGGAGCCCGAACCCGACGTTGGAAAAAATTAACTTATTGACCAAGTAATCAAAATGCCACGTTATTACCTAGTCATTCCCATCTCTTCACATAGCGACCGAAGTTTTCGATGGTTATTTTTCTTTACTTGTTTACCCTAATGCACAGACTTGACATCAGAGGACGAAGATTGGCTCCTCTAGTGCAAAAAATGCATTTTTCCTCTTTCTCTTATTTGTACTAGTTTTAACACCAGATGCATGCATAAAAGCACCAACCACTCTTGTTATAACTTTTTAATGTTGCAATTAAAATTTTGGCATGATTTGGAGCATGAACCCGACGTTAAAAAAAGTTTACTTCGTGACCAAGTAATCAAAATGCATTGCTATTACCTTGTCATTCCCACGTCGTCAAATAGCGACCGAAGTTTCCAATGGTTATTTTTTCTTACTTGTTTCCCATCATAAATACACTTCACATTGGAGGACAAAGATTGGCTACCGGAACGGGTCCATTCAGACAAGTTACTAGGCCCTAAAATTAGTGCAAAATAATGTCCTTTTTTCCTTTTTCTCATATTTGTACTCATTTTAACACCAGATGCGTTCGTAAAAGCACCAACCACTCTTGTTATAACTTTTTTATATTGCAATTAAAATTTTGGGACGATTTGGATTCCGAACGCAATGTTGGAAAAACTTAACTTAGTGACCAAGTAATCAAAATGCCTAGCTATTACCTAGTCATTCTCACATCTTCACATAGTGACCTGTTTACTCTAATGCAGAGACTTGACATCGGAGGACGAAAATTGGCTCCTCTAGTGCAAAAAATGCATTTTTTCCTCTTTCTTTTATTTGTACTCGTTTTAACACCAGATGCGTGCATAAAAG
>QAOC01015537.1:0-69965 GCA_003255005.1 Begonia fuchsioides
TTTCCTCTCTTGCATGCATTAGTTCAAGCAAAGCATCATCAAGCTCTTTCTTTTGAACATCTGCATCAAATTTACCACTATCAAGAGTATCGATGCTTCTTGCTGCATCATGTACTGCATCAATATCTTCAGCATTCTTTTTAGGAGAAGAATTTTCATGAACTAATTTTAGCATGTATTCGTCAATTAGTTTCCTCACCATTTCTCCTAAACAATCAATACTACTAGTAGAAACCAAATCTTTTATCTCAAAACCCTGCAACACATCAAGAACTAAATCTTGCAATGTTCGTATTTCACTATCAGTGTCACACAAATTTTCTTGAAGCTGATTCACCTCATGATGCAGGATTGCATTTCCCACATCATTCTCCACAGCCTTTACCAACAACCTTTCATTATCAGAAAACAATGTCTTGTCCTTCCAGAAAAGTGATTCTCTGTCACTGTCAAGTGCTTGAAAGTCTGCTTCAAGGCCACTAAAGTTTTTTCTCAACTCATCCAATTCAGTTGTCAGTGATCCACACAAGTTTTCAAAATAATCAACTTTCTGCTGAAGAGAAGTCCTGTCACTCTGAGCCACAGAGAGTTCTTTTCCCAACCACTGGATCCTGTCCACTGGGTCCAAAGATTGCAAGTGCGAAGGAATAATAATCATGTCCAAAAGCTCTTCCCATCTCTGAACTAAGTTATTCCTTAGCATTAATGATTGCTCCAGCATTTCATTTTGTTCTGCTAATCCATAAAACTTACTTTGAAGCTCCTCATACTTTAGTCTAAAATGCTCATCAGAAATTGCGCCTGTAGGTGCCCAATCTTTTCGGTCATCCATAACAACGAAGCTATCATCAGAATAGGTACCCTCTGCTGGACAAGTTTTCTGATCATAATCTGTTTGAGGAGCAGAATTAACAAGAGTTGATCTCGCTAACCAATCAACCTTCTCAATAATATCTACTGAATAAAAATGCTCTGGAAACTCTAAATCATCAAGAATTTCTTCTATTCTCTGAAGGACAGAATCTTTTAAAAGAAAAGATTCTCTTAATGCAGTAGCTGAATTGCGAATGTATGAAAGTTCGGATTCCAGAGCTTCGACGCGCTCGCCTGCCTCTGAATAACTTTTAAGTTTTAAATCAATCTCATGGAGCCTAGTTTCTTTTACCTTCAATTCCTCCATGCATTTTTCAAGTTCAATAGATGTCTCCGCTAAGGAATGCTTGAGGCTGTCGCGCTGCACAACTAGCCCTTTCCCCTTGGCAACAGCTATGCTAAGCTTCTCTCTGATAGAAGTCACACGCTGTTCTGATTGTTCTAGTTCACCAATTTTCTCCTTCAACTCAGCATGTGCAGTGATAAGAGCTTCCTCTAATTGATTTGAGGTCTCTCTCAGTAAAAGGATTTCATTTTCTTGTTGAAGAGTTTTGGTGTTCAATTCTTGTATCATTTCCTGCATCTCAGTAAATTCTATCATTTTCGAACCAAACTCTAGTCTAGAAAATTCAATCTGTGCATAAGTTTCATCAAATTTCTGAACAAGGTGAAGCATCAAAGACATTAAATGTGATGCAGGAGCTTCATCTAAGTTATCTTCGGTATCTTCCAGTTTCAGCGCAACATGAATGTCTTTTATTAACTTCTTAATAGAAACAGAGTCAAAACATCTTCTACTTACATCCTCAAGTTCTTTGCTTTTATTTATCAACTTAGAGTTAAGATTGTTGTTCACAGATTGAAGTTCCAACCTCTCCCTGAGGAAATCCTCCAGTTGCTTCATAACCGGCTCAAAGTAGACATAATCAAAAGGATTGGGTTGCTTCTTTATTTGTACATTTAAGTTACTTCCGCTTACGGATCCAGATAGAATATTATGTAGATCACAATATACTTTGTCCAATAAGACTAAAGCCAATTGATTCATTCCATGTAAACTGTCATACTTTTCCTTCACTTTCTCACACAATGAATTGATTGCTTCATGCTCAGTATGAGCATTGTCAAGTTTCCGCTTAAGGTCCTCAATAACTGTCACAGCAACATTGACAGAAGCAGCAACACGCTCAGAAAGAGTGGAGTTGTCAAACCTTTCATAGTTTATCGTTATATCAGTCAATGAAATGCACTTTGCAACAGATTCATCAAGTTTTCTAGTTGTTTCAAGGGTTTGAGCGGCCAAAGTGTTCCAATCATTCTCAAGTGTTGATTTTCTCTCAGCTGCTTCATTTTTCAGATTGTCCAACTGTGTACTGACTAGAGAAGCCATTTCATCTGAACTTTGCTGTAGACACGAAATTTGATCTGTTAGTTCAGATATTTTAGTTTCATAGGTACACAACTTTGTAGTCAGCTCTCCAACAGCTACTTCAAGACTACAATTTTTTTTACTTAAAATGTTCATAGCAAGCTCGAGTTCCATAACCCTTGTTTCAGCATCGGCCATATGCACCTTTGTGGCATCATATAGAACTCCAAGTTCGATGATATTTGTCACCGCACCTTGGATATTCCCCTCTAAAGCATCATACTGTTCCTTCAAATTTGCATATGAAGCCTTGGCAGATTCATGACCACTTCGCTCTTTCACGAAGACCACACTGGCACTCTCAGTTGTCCTTTCTATTTGCAGAAGCACTTTTCTCAAATTAACAGTAAGCTCCTTCATCAAAGTAAAAGGGTCAACTGGCAATTGACTCTCATAAACAGCTCTTTCCGTTACCTCGTGTTCATCTATACTGGCCTTTAACTCAAAGGCTTGGATAAGTTTTGAGATGCTAGGAGCTGCCGATTTATTATTGGGTTTTGAAAGGGACAAAGACTGCAATCGTAATCCTTCAAGTGCCTTTTCAAGTTTCTGCAATATATTATTTGCCTGCCCTGAGTTCTGTTTAAGAGTTGCCAGCACAAGAGAATTATCATGTTTTCCTTGTTCAAGCATCTCAATCTGTGTCCCTCCTGCAAAAAAAACAGATGAAGAAATATTCAACCAAAGGGAAATTTAATAACTTCTCTGCATTTTAATTGGTTAAAATATTGGTACACATATGTACCTCCAACATCCTTCCTCCATCTATTGCTAGCTTGATTCTCATCCTCTGCAGCTTGGCATAACATCAGGCTTTTTGAATAATCAATCTCTCTTAGTGTAACTTCATACACATTCAATTTTTGATATAGACAAATATTATCCTCTGTCAGTTGTTCGTTGCACACCTTCACTTCATTCAAAGTATTCTCAAAACTTGTGTATTTTGCATTCTCTACTGATAGCGCCTCGCGTAAAATAAAAAGCTCAGAGAAAATGTTCTCTTTCTCAATGGAAAGATAGTCTTTTTCTTCTCCAGTTTTTGTTCTCTCAGCAGTCAACAATGTAAGATTTCTCTGTAAGTCGGCAATTTCCAGTTGCAACCCGGCAGCCAAACTATTGCAGCCTACTACTTCCTTTGATAGCCTCTTGTTCTCCAGAGAAAGTAATGCAACTTCCTCTTCAAGCTTCTTTTTCTCCTCAGTCAGAGGAGACAAACTAGACACTAACTTGGAATTTTCAAGCTCTATAACCTTCAAAGAACCTTCCAAGCCATTATTTGCAGCTGAAATCTTTTCATTCTGAAGGAGAAGAAAATCATTTTCATGTTTAAGTTTATGTATATCATCATTCAGCAAAGCAACTGTTCCATTCAAACTCTCTGTTTCACACTTTAAGTTATCTAACTCAGTTTCCAATTTTGAAAAATTGTTTTGTGACCTCCCCAGGTTCATTTCTAGCTGATATGCACTGGTAGAAATTTCTTTGACCTCAGCATTCACAGCAATTAGTTTCTTTTCAAACTCATCTCTGCTACCCAAAGCATCCTGCAACTCAATTCTACACTGTGCAAGCTCGTCAATAATAATCTGATTCCTTTGACCAGCTTCTTTTAGTAAAATATTGTCTTGACACAAGGAATCCATCTCCATTTCAGCCGTTGATTGACCAGAACTTATTAACTGACAAATATTGTACTTCAAAGCGGACAAAATCAACTCTTCCTTCAGCTTCTCTAGCATATGATAACAGCTATCATCTGACACACAGCCAATCATAGGACGATCTTTTGAAACTGATTCCCTTGATTGAAGTATGACACTATACTCTTCATCACTAAGGGTCTTAATTAATGCTCTTAGCTGCAAAACACTGACGGGGTGCATATTTGTAATGGGAGGGTCAAAGCTGTCTCTATTACAAATTTCCTTCTCAGGAAGGCTTTCAGCTTTCCCTTTGTCATCTTTTCCAAAAGATTCTGGCTGTGTGTATGGTTGATTACACTCATTCATTCTTGTCCGTGCTGATACCTCTTCAATCTGATTTGTCATAGTGCCAACAAATCCGGATGTTGTAGCACTGTCAACCAGCAAAGGAGTCGCTGCACCTGAATTGCCACTTCTCTCAGCATCACAAGATCTCTCCAGAATACTAGTATCCAACGTATTTGCTGCTGAAGGAATTTCAGTGCCTCCACCGAGCTCATAGAAAGGAAGGTTCCCACCTAACTCACCGTCTACTCCACCTCCTTCATCAGATTGCTTTGATTCAAAACCATTAACTTCCTGCATTTCCCCTAGCCAGCAATAATTGAGAATTAAATTATACATCAATTGCACAAGCACTTGCTCTAGTCCATAAAAATGTGATCTGACAATTCTAGAAACAATATTGGCACATCATGCACAAAAAAGGATAAAAGAAAGAAGGAAAAGCTTAACGAACATCCATTACCTGGTTGTCCATCCCTTGAATCTGGGATAAAGGAAGAATAATTTCCCGAGAAGAAGATGATGCATCCCCTGTACCATCCATGCCCTCCACTTGAACTTCCAATCCTACGCCCTCTAAGGAAACAACTGAACCAGGCTTAGCTGATATATCAACAGAAACTAAATCATCAAAACTTCTTTTATCCCCCTCTGCAATAGTCATATCAGAAGTTCCTCCAACAGAAACATCTATCTCAGTATTTACAACTGAGGAATCAACATGCTCACAAGAACTTAATTCATGGTGAGGCAGTTCAGTATATTGAACTTCAGTCCTATCTGAACTATGTGTGGCAGGGATCACCAAAGTACCAGTGTCTTCAACTTTGATTTCACTTGCAGTTGAATTTTCTGATAAATGCGACTCTGATTTTATTATGATAGCAGGCAATTCCCCTCCATCTGGCTGGAATTCAGATGAGAGCTTTCCCCAAACAGATTCCGTATCCGCATCTAAATCAAATTCTTCTTTACTAGATTTTTTTAACGATTTCCCATGAGTACTGCTGCTTTTAGTCTCCTTCTTTTGGCGATATTGTTGCAACTGAATGAGAAATGAGTTGGAAAAAATAAACCACCGGTAATTGAAAAAAATGAACCCAAGTAGAGCATATCAACACACTAGCATGTCATGCCATGCCCAAAAGGAAAAAAAAAAAAGATCTCCCAATATTTCATCTCTGTATACTTACTAAAATACGATTTCCAGTAACCAGAAAAATAAGAAGGTGGGATCTATTTTCTATCCATTGTCAAGTATTAACGTATCCAAACATTAAGCAAGATCATGAAAGATTAAGCGGTGAAGTAAGCAGGGAAAGAACCTTTTTGCGACCAGCAGCAAGAAGATCAGTACGATTCTTGCCCTTGTCCATTCCGTCCACCTTTACGCAGAATTCTACTGGGACGCTACTGAATCCTCCTCACCAAATCCTAAATAGGCTTGGAACATCCATTTCCACAAATTATGAAAATTCAATTAGTTCTAGAAATTGAAACCATATATCAGGAGGATCACCCCACCTGACCAGCACAATCAACCCGTTTCCTTATAATAAACGCAATGAATGTGAAAATGACAATAAAAAATTCAGGAAACCTGATCCGATTAGTCTGATTCTAAATAAACAAAAAAGAAAACGGAAATCAAAAATTGTAATAAAATCACCTGAACCACGAAACCGAAAGAAACACTCCAGTCTCTGAAGGCGAAGAAGATACACACCTCGAATCGAATTCCTCTCGTATTACGGAAAAGCCAATTGCTGGATCGGCTTGAAGCGACTTAGATCTACGAATTTTAGGAAATGCAGTTGGGGGGCCTTATCAGAGGAGCCGGGAAAAATAGGAACCCACTTATCGCCCTTCTGGTCCATCGGACGTTGGGGTTCGGTACAGACCAAACCTAATCCCTTGGCTCTTTTATACTCCTTAATTTTATATGTTTATCTATTATTTTACTGTAAATAAGTATTTACTTCGTTTAATTAATAATTTAAAAATATTTGTATTGGAACTCTTGCTATCGCTCTCCGACTTATCAAATAAATTATCTATCAGAATGAGAATTGTTGACCAGTGCACAACGCAAGACTGCCAAACTCCCGAGATTTTTGAAGACTACTATATCAAAGATTGGGAACACAAAGAAAGTATTGATTGATAGTAATATTATAATTTCATGTGTCAAATACTGTTATACTTTGTTAATCGGTACAATGTGTAGAGCTCTCAAGAAATTGAATTATAAAAAATTTATAGAGCTCGTCTCATCTTGATATTATGGGTCGACCGATTGAACTGCAAAATGGAAAGTCACGAAATTCAGTGGCTCAAATGATGAATTTATTAGAGAAATTGCAACCTGCTTTCGTACTAGTGATGGGATGACTAATGGATTACTAAAAGAGATGGATAAGGATAATTATGGGGGAGATTTCACGCTAAGGAGAGGTCTTGTGTTATCCCTCGTTATTGTAAAATAATGCGCTAAAAAGAAAGGGGGAAACCACTACTTTCCCTCCTTTCTTTCTCTCTAGTTTCTCGAGGTTTATAAAGTGTAAAGGAGATAGCAGGAGTGATACAGAAATTCGTGTGCGTAGAAAGAAGACTGTACCTTAGTGTGTTTCTTCAAGGGTGATGTAAGATTCGGTACGACAAAAATTCCAATTGAGTTAGGCAAACAGCCTACGTCGTAATTTCAATAGCGATTATAATTTTATTATTTATAAATATATGCTTGAGTCACAAAACTCATTCTTTTTTAAATTTCTTCTCATCTTGGGAATCATCGGTGTTCATTTTTTATTTTCCATTTTTGATTTTGCATTTGTTATTTTAACAGGTAAAGTTGAAAAACTCCACAATAAGAGAGATCCATCTAACTTAAAGTAAGAATATTAATGAAAGTAGAGGCCTTAGAACTCAAAACAGAACTTGACTTAGAAAATTTATACATGATGTTGGGTAATAAGGATAATACAAGAGTTATGTTACTTGAAGAATTAGCTAAGGTCACATAAAATAAGTAGTGTTGAGTGCGGTTTGCCCTTATTTGGGCCTACATCACAGAACATTAGAAAGTTGCTTAAATGTGTCATTTTTTGTTTGATATGTGACAATGTGGTAAACGAAAAGCATGTTGAGATGAAATTCATGTATAAAATAAGCTAGAAAACATGATGCACAGGAGTTGCTTAAATATGTCCGTACATTCACTTAAATATATACACGAACATCTCATGCATCATGTTTTATAGAAGATTATAAACTATTTTCATGCATGAGACTTCGTATGAAATAGAACAAGAAAAGAATTATCTTAGATTGAGCTAGTTCAACCAAAGAAAAGAAAGTATCAAAGAAAAAAAAGATACGAAAATGTCATAGGGAAGGAGTTTGAGATGATTGTCTTACTAGGTGGTGCGTGATCTCTCAACCTTTAGAACCAAGTTTTTTATCCCTTTGAATAGACTCTAGTATGTGATCTCTCGTTTCTTGCCACAAATCTACAATGATGAGAAGGTATAAAAAAATAAGGAAAAGAAAGATCTAAAATCAAAAGAAAAGCAAAGTAATATGTATGCATATTACCTACACATTCATGCATAACATGCACTACTTACTAACCACGAGGCTCGCATGAAAGTTTACTAATGGCTTGTTTCGTTCGTGATAGCAATTGGCACTGTTTCGATAAGATGTTGACCTTTGGGTGAAGATTTTAGGCAAATTTAAAATGATGCTTGACAAAATAAGTTTTAAACTCTTATATATAATTTATATAATGTTTTGCAAACCTAACATCCTGTGAATGTGTTTTAAGTAAATCTAATATTCATGTTTTGCATTCAGTAATTCACATGAGAAAATGTTTTTCGTTGCACGTAAAGCAATTCAAGCGAGAAAGGAAAGGATGTTACACATTCACTGATGATGATGTTGATGAAGTTATTTTGAAATACAAAACATTTTATCTAATGGGAAATAAAAAGTTAGCTCAATGTAAATAAATGATTTCACCATGTGGAAGATCAAGATGCAAGCTTTACTTGTATGAAAAGGAGTGGCTCGGTCGATTAATGAATGTGTTTTCACTAAGCTCAAGAAAATTGACAAAAACAAAGATGAGAAAATTGAAACTAAAGCACATAGTGCTATTCTTTATGTTTAGGAGATGAAGTTTTCTTAGAAGTACTATAGGAGGAATTGACATTGAAGGTACGAGACGCTCTTAACAAAGTGACCATAAATTTAAGATGATCAAAAACAACAAGGAGATGTTATTTTTGTAACAAAAACAGGCATCTTAAACGTAACTATTTTGAGAGGAAAAAGCTACTAGGTGTTAAGTCTTGAAAAAGACTTAATTATGTCCATAAAATTTATGAAAATTGTTAAACCTTAAGTAATAAATTGAGGGATTTTATGCTGGAATCTGTATTTGGTGTTGCAGCTCACGCTACGGCACGAAATTTGCGGACAGTTAATGAAATCACGTTAATTTCGGCAATTTCGGGAATTATGTTATCTGTTCGATTGGTTTCCTTTTATGCAGTGATTATGCTGTATAAGAATGGAAAGCAGGAGCTTAAAAGAGATAAGATCGGAGGAATTTAAATGGCAAAATTGGCGGATTTGAGAGAGAAGAAAATCCCCACAAATCAAGGGATTTCTAATTAAGTTTTGGAGAAAGAAGCTAGCTACCACGATTTTAAATAGAGAGCCAAATCCCGAGAAAAATTCATTCAGATCTAGGGAGAGCGGGAGATAGACGGAAACGCAGACGAGACGCAGCCACGCCGTGCGATTTGAAACGGATAACCAGAGCCGATTCAAGAACTCGCGGGACGCCACTGAGGTTTTGAAGAAAGCGACGGTGAATCCGTTTATATCTTTTTAGCGTGTTGCAATTATGTTTACCAAACATATTTGTATTGTTTTTTATTCAAACATGAGCTAAGTTTTTATTAGGTTGGATTTGGGAAGTACCTGTTTACGATGTCTCAGTTTTTAGCCATTTGATTAATTTAACTAGATCTTAATTGTTTATCGTGTATAATCTAGACGCCACACTTATAACGAAATTAGTGAGATCTAAAACGCCATTAGAAATCACATAGAAATTGGTTAAATTACTCGGGTTATTAATATTTGTTTTGAATTTTAACAAAATCGTTTTTGTTTAACTTAAACGATAGCTCAAGGGTAAACGATTAGGATCTGTAATTAAAGTGTTTGGATCTCATTTTTCTTGCCATAAGATTGGAAGAATGTGAGAGAAGAACCGAATCGGTAGGCGACGCCATCCATCGATTAATTCAAATTTTTTTCTGTCAAAACGTGTTGCAGCCGGCGCTGTAGCACAAGCTTACAACAGTGAATGAATAAATGGAGAAACCCAAATCTAACCTTCATTTTTACTGAAGTTTGACTATCTTCTCTTATTTATTTTAATTACATGTATTTAGATTTTTATCCAGAAAATCATTCAAACTTTTTATCAATTTTTAATTAACTGTTTTACATCGTATTCGGAAAACATTAGATTTCATTATCCCTGTGGGATCGATATCTTTTATATTACTTGACTGTTCACTTGCGATTTTTAACGACGCATTCGCACCCAATACTAGGTCGAAAGAAAATTCAGCAAGGCGATGCCTCGGTTGTATCGAGTTTGTAAATGGGAAAATGGTCAATGAAGGATGAATAAAGTGATCTGTCTTTACTCGTGGCCGACGGACAACTGTATGAACCACGTTAAACCAACGGTGTAAATTCCTTTTCTGTTTTTCTCGATTTCTATGCAAACTAAGCATTCAACTACTCGTTAAAACACAACAAAATCAGCTTGCAACCAAAGAATAGCTAGCAGCCTTGCTAGTAAAGTAAGCATTCCAACAAGTTTTAAGAGACACGTTTGTGGGACGTTCCCTCTATCTGTACAAAATGATCATAGTATTTCGTATCACCAAGCATTGCTAGTAATGTAAGGAAAGAAGTTCGTCGGCCGAATGAAAGGTATGAGATGAACAGTACCAAATTTTACTGGAGTATGGTGAAGAGATACTACGATCTAATCCAGCGAGTCAAAATTCAAATCTAATTACTGTTCAAGACCAGTAAGGATGTAAAAAAGTTATATTTAGTGGTATCAAACGAGCCGGCTCGAGTCAACGTTAAAATTACATAACCAACATTAAAATTACATAACCAAAAGGTTGAACGACATTGACTTGGACGAGTTTTCAAAAAGATCAATCATCCTTTTTAAAATTACATAACCAACGTTAAAGTTGGTTCCAGTGAAAATGTTGTAAAGAACGTGAAAATCCATATCACTCAAGTGATTCCTATGACCATCCCTAGGTAGGAGGTTGTAGGAGATCATGTTGTGGACAAGACGAGCCGTGACGTTCAAGTCATTGGCTTTTGGTTTAGGGGGAAGGTGAGTGTCACATCCCTTTTTCTTGTTGACATAAAATTTTTCAATTTTGGAAAGACATTTGGCTTTAAATTCTTTTCGTAAAACTCAGCAGAAGTATTTAGATAAAATTGTGAAAAAACCACCATTTATTCAAGCCAAACATAATATCATTCATATAAAACATATTTATAAAAACTCAGTAAGTAACAATTCAGCTTCCCATACCACCATTTATAAAACATATTTATAAAAACTTAACGATTCAAGCTTCCCGCACCAGATCTGTCTCCTCCACGTCATGATCGTCACATCAAACAGGGAGGGCTAAGACCCTCACCTTCATCTTCATCACTTACATCACAAAGCATAACCTATGAGCCTAAAGCTCAGTAAGTAATCAAATGAGCCTATATGCCTAACATGAGCATGACGTTTCTTGAAAAACATGCACATTCATTTCGTTCTTTATCGTTATCTTGACTTAACTTGACATGTGTGGGCGTCACATCGTATGAAGGTGAATAGGCACCATATGGCCTCCATGAGACAGCCAATTTCACCTTCTCCCATAACTTGATCTTGACTTTACATACATTTATGCATTGGATGATGAATGTGTCACATACCACCTTCATCATCCGTTGGGTGACATTTTAAAAACATGCATGATAAAACATTTTCGTATCTTTCATAAAACATGATGCATGGACATGATTTCATGCAATACTTGATAACTTAATATGATTCATGCATAGCTTGATAACTTAACATCATGCAATCAACATAGCACAAACATCTCCAAGGCAAATATTATCTTTGTTACTAAACGTACTTTACATACTTTGCATGTTTTATATACCTAGTCGATACTTAGCATAATATACAATCACAACCAATGGTATACAAACACCAATCAAGCCCATATTATTGGGTTGGTGCACGGTGCGATACACCCCAAGCAGAATTCAATACATACTTAATGTAACATGTTCATTTCATAATTGATTTAATTAACATCTAAGCATACAACCTTAATCCTACTCTTTATGATGCAGTCCCAAAAGGGGCCAAACACATGCATAATTACTTACTTGATCTCCTTAGCTTAGGATTAGTATTCTGAGTCCTTAAGAATCCAATGAGCTTGCTTATATACTTTAACGTCATAAAATAAAATAATATAAGCAAAACTCGTAATATTCTATTTTAACAGAAACTTTTGGCATTCATAACTTTTGCTACAAAACTTTCATCAAAATAATTAATGTACCAAATTCATACTTAAGATGTCTACTACATTTCTTTAGAAGACGTTATGATCAGATTCTCACTTACAAGTCTCATAAATTCTACATCTGTAAAATCGGGTATAACATGACCATATTAATTCATACCCTATTTTTACCTCAACTTCCGATATATACAACTTTTGTTATACTAATCTGATTATAACGCATAAGGTAGAAATCTAAACCTTAGAATGTTGACTACACTTTATTAGAAGAGATCATGACCAAATTGTAAGTTTAAGACTTCGTAAATTTCACATTCCAGAAACTGGTTAACATGACGTATAAAGTGTATACCCATAAACTACCTTCATCATTTCATGTATTCCTAGCCATGTAACGTAAATTTCATCCTTTATAAATCATTACAGCATCAAAATGAACATCTTAAAGGTATTTCCTAGTACCTTAGGGCTTGAGTCGTAGGCTTTTCCTTCTCTTGCACTTCTAGCTCTTAAACATCAAAATTTGTTGCACAAAACACTAAAATCTCACACTTGTATCACAAAACCCTACTTTTCTCACACGAATTTGGAGAGGATTTAGAGACGAGAGAGATCTGCAAAAGAGAGCAGAGAGAACTTTGGAAAAGGGAGAGCTGAGTCGTGGATAAGGATGCAAGCCGAAAACCCCCACTCCCTTATCAAATAGATCAACATGGAAGGTGGAAGGTCATGGGTGATGTGGAGCTTCAAGCATGAGGTGTCACCATCCAAGCTAACCATCTCTTAATCCATGTGGCACTTTCCTATTGGTCCATCCTTAATTAATCATAGATTAACTTCCTTAAAAATTCAATTGAAAATTCAACATTTCAGTAATAAAGTGTCAACCTCTCATTCAAGGTGTCACCCTTAACAAGCTCAAGAGTTCAAGGTGTTGACCTTTAATCGTTTCATAACTTTTGTTCCACAACTCTGATTTTCATAATTCAAAAACCCATAGTTGCCTAATTGAGTTAACTTTAACTTTTTAGAAGACATAAACTTCAAAATAATAGTTTAACATAATAAAATATACAAAATACCGAGCATCGCTAAAAAGTCCATAACTCTATAGTCAAGATTTCCTTTACCAACTTCAAATGAGTATAACTTCCTTGATAATGATCCATTTCTGATAATTAAGGTGTCAAATTGTCCCTCAAAAAGTCCACCATAACTTCTTAGAAGACATTAAATTTAGAAAGTGTGACTTGTGTCGACTGCTCGTCTATTGTGTCAACCGAAAGAAGTTCTCGAGAGTGACTTGTGTCGACCGCTCGTCTATTGTGTCGACCGAAAGAAGTTCCCGAGAGTGACTTATGTAGGATCGAGATTAACCTAAGAGAGGGGGGGTGAATTAGATTAATAAAAATTTACTCCGATGATTAAACTTTAATCAAATTCGTGCGTACGGTTTACTCAATCTAAAAACTCTAATGCGGAAAAGATAAACAACTTAATAGAGTTAGAGAGAGAGAGAGAGATTGACACCGGATTGTTAACGCGGTTTGGCCAACCTTGCCTACGTCCGCGCTTCAAGGTACCTCCTTGAAGATTCTTCCTGCTCAATTCTTTGAGCTCACTCCGATTGACTTACGAGTGTCAATCAAACCTTTACAGCGACTCTTCTTTAGGAGAGGCGTCACCCCTCTTACAAATTTCGCTCACAAAGTATGATATTCGAATTAACGGTTACTAACCGACTCTCTCAATCACCAAGTGAATATTCAAGATAGAAATACAAAGATTGAGAGAATGAAATGATTCTCTAAAAATTGGCAGCAATTCGGCTTTCTTTTTGCTCTCTCAAGAATCGTTACTTCAATCGGCATCACACCAGCTATTTATAGATTTCGTTCTGCGCAGGCTGGATCGGTCGACATAAGTACGGGAACGGTCGACATAGTTATAGCCGTTTAGACACATTCATAAATAGTCGTTGTGGGGTTATCTCTTCTTTCTGCTCTTGATCGGTCGACACATCTTTTGATCGGTCGACATAAGTTTTAGTGAGTTGTCATTGGGAAGAGCTTCGGTCGACATAGATATGGCCTCTGGACATGTATGCTGTCGACACAATTGTTTAGCAGTCGACATAAATATGGCCTCTGGACATGTATGCAGTCGACATAATAGTTTATCGGTCGACATAAATATGGCCTCTGGACATGTATGCAGTCGACACAATATTGGCCGGTCGACATAAGTGAAGCTTTTGAACCTTGTAGACTTCTTGTCTTGAATATCTTGCGGTCGACACATTCTTGTAGCGGTCGACATAACATTCTTCTCTGGTTAACTCATCAGTCGACATATAACGTAGCGGTCGACATAAGAAGGTTGCTGCCTGAAGATAGGTCGACATAGCTGGGAAACGGTCGACACAAATTTATCCTCCGCCTGAGGATGAGTCGACATAACTAATAATCGGTCGACATAACCTGTATCAGACTTAACAATTTCTGCAAAAACTCGACCGACTTGTTAGACAAAAAGGTACCCTTTGTTGAAGGTATTTCATATACATTGTTCAAATCAACTTCTCTTTAATGTTTAATCAATTATACAACACAATAATATTCATCATTAAAAATAATGGTTACTTTAATCATAGTTAAAGCTAACAACTTGTGTCGACCGCTCGTCTATTGTGTCGACCGAAAGAAGTTCCCGAGAGTGACTTGTGTCGACCCTTTTAAATCCTCGGGTCGACCTAAAGTATTCAATTGTGTCGACCCCTCCTCGATCCTGGGGTTGACCGAAGTCTTCAATTGTGTCGACCCCTCCTCAATCCTGGGGTCGACCGAAAGTGTTCCAAAACACTTAGAATATTTTCTAACTTTTCCGAATAACATCATTACTTATACCCTTTAAACCTTACAAAGTATTCAATTGTGTCGACCCCTCCTCGATCCTGGGGTCGACCGAAGTCTTCAATTGTGTCGACCCCTCCTCAATCCTGGGTTCGACCGAAAGTGTTCCAAAACACTTAGAATATTTTCTAACTTTTCCGAATAACATCATTACTTATACCCCTTAAACCTTATTTTATTAATCACCTTCAACCTATTAAATTGCTTACATCCACAATACTTAAATTCCTTAATAACTACCCAACATTCATGAAATAACTCTTAAACATTTACATCTTAAAGTCACAAAATTCTAAAATAAAAAAAATGAGGGTTGTTACAGTGAGTGTCGGGATTTTTCACAACAGAGCGGAGAAATTGAGTGTACTCACTCGTTTCGACACAAGGAGGCTCAGTGAAAGAGTCGTAGTAGCGAGGGGCTCTCTCGTTGCCTATGCAGTTCAATATCTCATTGAGCTTACGAGACGTGATAGTTATGCGTTCTCCGTACACATAACTAGACACTTGTAAAGGGTTTGGTGAAAACGAAAAATTGGCATAAAACATGAGAATTGGGTTTCGTAATATGGTCCCCGAAATTGAAACAACTCAGACAAACCAACACCATTGAATAACTCGTGAATTGGTAGGTTACAGATGGAATTCGGTTGAAAAATACGGCTTAGAATAATGGACTTGCATTGGAAATCAGATAAAAAATTTTGTTGAATGTTATTCAATCGTGTTTGCCCACCCCTAATCAGATAAATCAAGGCCTTCTCGTGAATGATAAAGAAAAAACTTCGAGGAGAGTTCTTAGAACGCAAACTTGACTGGGGTTGTCAATGCATGCTAACAAATTATGTTTGTTTTTTGTTTTTCTTTTCCATAACTCATTTATTCTATTGCAAATATCAAAGGAGAATCTAGTTTGGAATCGATTTTTAATGCTCCAATCCGACTTGAGTTTTTAAAAAACCTTTTTTCGGGCTCTACGGATGTTCGAATGAGAGTCACTATTTTTATATCGGACGCACTCAATGTAACACCCACACTTTTTGTGTAGTGTAGTGTATATGTATGTTATTTATTTTTTTTTCACTTTGGATAATGATAATGTTAAATATGCTGAATTGTGATTGGATTACTAAGTGAGCAACTAAGGATTTGGATTAAGTTAATGGTGACACCTCATGCTATTTAGTGTCACATCCACCTTCTTTAGTTTCTTCAAACGTTTAAGTTAATTAGAGGGTTTCATTTACAGAGAAACCCACGAAATTCTTCAGCTTTTCTCCCTATTTCTCTATCTTTGGAAGATCAAGTGAAGATGTTTTGGTGGATTAAAGAGTTTGTGAAGAATTAGTGCATTTAAAGTGGGTTTAGTGTACTCTAAAAGCAAGAAAAGGAAGAAAGGAGAGAACCTTCGACCCAAAAGGTTTTGATTCGAGTTTCTCTGTTATAAGGTGTTCACGTCTACCCTAATATCGTTTCTAAGCTGAGGGTAAGGTTCGTAATGGTGAATTTCGCATATTGGTGAAGTTTAATACAAAGTGATGCAAAAATCGAACCATTATGAACAGTTTTAGGGTTAGGTATATAACATAAGTTTAGAGGTCTCAAATGATTTTAACGTCTTCTGGTGAATTGTAGTAGACCTCCTAAGGACTAAATAGACATCAAATTTGTCTAACTCGGATAAGTAGAACTCGAGATATAGAATTTTTAAGTTTCTATTTTATAGCAGTAACTTGAAAAGTTATAGTTTGGAACAATTTTGGGAAATTGGGATTTATCAATGATTTATGATCGTCAAATGGATCCTACCTGTTCTAATGATTTATATTAGACATCCTAAGGAGAATTATGTCACATGAATTGAATTTATTGGATTAGTGTAGCTCGAGTTACAGCAGTTTAAACTTACTACAAAACAAGACATTTTTCCAAGACTTTGAATTGTGTTCTCTTTTATTTTGTTAGGATTACTATATTGCTAAGTGGTGAAGGTTAAGTGATCAAGTGATTATATTGAAGCTAAGGACCTAAGGTAAGATTATGATGCATGTGATTGGCCCTTAAGTGAGACTACATTATAAAGATTAAGACTATTGTTTGTTAATACTTTGATATACTGGACTGCTTGTGGTGTAATGCACAATACACCGACCTCAATTCATTTTGAGGGTTGTTTGTGTGCTTAGTTGATATTGTTTGTTAGAATCAAGGATATGATAAATGCATGTTTGGTTTATTAAGCATTGTACATGAATCATGCATCATGTTTTACTTAAAATAACAAAAATGAATTTCTCATGCATGATTTTTCATAGACAACAGAACATGATACAAAGAAAGAACAAGCGAAGATTCATGAATCCATGTAACAGTTTGTTGTTGAGGAAGGATTTGAGATGGTTGTCTCACGTGGACGTCATAGTTAACCTCTCATTTTCTCATCATAGTTCGCCTCACAATAATCTCATAGCTACAGTAACTAAAGAAAAGAATGAATGTCACAATTGAAATGAAATTGCATAGTTTTACAAAAGTTCATGACATGTTATATATTTTATAGTTTTCATGTCTTACTGAGCTTTAGGCTCATTAGAAGGACTTTATAATGGATGTGAGGAGTTTGATGCTTAGAATGATAATCACTGATGATGAAGGGTGTCCATGATGAGCATTTGGGTTGTTAGTGCGAATATGACCAGTGGACATGGTTTTTCATGTAATGTAAATAAGTGTTTTGAAGTCAAAGTTTAAACGTATGGTATAGTTTATAAAATAGGTTGTAAGAAACATGTTTTTGAATAACTATTTTGTATGGTTTGTAATAACTGTATTTGACAACTTTTGAATGTAAATTATGAGTGTTTCTAAAAATGTTTTTATTTTATATTGTCATTTAATTAAAGATGGGTTCATGTATTTCAGTCTTCCGGTGTAATCAAAGATGATTTTATCATTGGTAATGAGTTTTAAAAGAAATAAGGTATAAAAAAAATTTTCTCTAAATGTTTTAAGGATTTTCAAAACGGGATGTTACACTTAACCTTCTTCGGACATTCAATACAGACGTAGTGACCCTCCTACGAACATCTGAGCCCCCCAAAGCCTTATGTTCGCTCATTTTTTTCTTCATTCTTATCCAATTGATTTGACGAGATAAGTATACGACGAGACTTATTGTTAATTGAGTTGTGTATGGCTAATGTTAAACCTTCATTAAATAAAAAAAAGTATAAGCAATTAAAAAAAATATTATCGATTGAAAATAAAAAAACTACTATCATAATAAAAAAAAATACAATCACAAAAAAATAAATCTAAAAAAACTATTGAAAATCTTCAAAATCTAGTGGAGGCTATGGAGGATCCTGATCAAAAGTAGATACCAAAAAAAGCCTAGCTGTATCCATCGTGCGCCCCATCTTATCCACTTTGTGCTCTAAGCTGTCAATTCTAGCCATATGTTGAGTATGATAGTTATCTATCTTCTGTTTCTACTGGTATGAAACAGGTCACTGCTCCAGCATGAACGTCAGAGATCGATCCTGCATGGGCGACTCTGACACCTAACCATAGGAGAGATCCACCATGTCAGCATATGGAGGAGTCGGTATACGACCTAAATCCAGTGGGTCATCATGATATGGAACATCAACGTCTAGATCTAAGCTCATACGGTCGGCTATTACATCTTCTAACTGGAGATAGATACATTTTTCTAGGCTGTTACATCTGATATACCATTTAAATTCTTTGAAATGCAAAAATCCTAGGATGAATCTGCAGATAAATACCCTAACTGGAGTTACAATACATTTTTCTCTTACCATCGTTAACATGATATGGAAGACCCAAAAATTCTCTTGCCATGAATGTTTATCTAATGTGTTTTCTAATTGTGTAACTCCCTATATCATTGAAGAATTCAACATTGTTCAGCTCCAATTCTTTCCTTTGAAGTCAAAGCATGGAGGTCGAATAGAAGAAGGAGTCGAAGCCTCCATGCTAGTGGTTCAAGCAACAAAGCATAGGTACCACAATTTGATCTGGCACAACTGGACCTCTGAAGCTTGCTCTGCCAATTTGACAACCGGCCCGCCCTCCTCTCCTTGGTCGGTTCTCCCTCCAAGACTCGGAGTTTTCCGGTGAGTCATATCCGGTGATTTCCTAGAGTTTCTTCAAGGTTTTTGCTCCCCTTCTGAGCTAGGGTGAGTTAGGCCGTGCTACACGACTTCAGCCACTTCCCCGTGGACTTTGGGTAGCGTGTAATCCACATTAGCTCTTCTCCATCCTCGGTTACCATCCAATTTTCCGAACCATCCCCTTGAATCCCTTTGTTCCGTCCAATTTTACCACCTGATACACTCATCTGCTTAGCTCCCATTCCGTAGAGCTATTACCCTAATTTTTGGTTGATAAGCTCTACTCTCGTTCCATAACAAACCCTCCAAATTTCAACCACAAACTACGTATGCAACCCGAGATCCACCTATCACAATATCACCTAAAATCCCAAATTTTTCTCTAGCCGGATCTCAACCAACACCTTTCTTATCTTCCTTCATTCCATTAACCGAACCATATCAATCGTATAAATTTTCTGCATTTCCAATCACACAGTTGATATGATCCGGTGTAATCAGCACCTCTCAGTCAATAATAAATGTCCTCTCATTGCTACTATTCACGTCTACTAGAAAGTTAGTGTAAAAGATTCACACTAATTATTCTGCAGATGGGCCATATAGCTCAAAAAACTGAGCAGTACAATATCATCGGTCATTCGACTAATCTTCAATCCCTCGAGAGATACAAATATAACCGGTGAGGGTGGTATCACATTCTACAACACGAATACGTTGTGAAATATTCTCTCCTATATAAATTATCAAAGCTCTCTGTGATTGCGGCACACGTGAATGATGTCTAACGGCTGGGATGGTCTCTTACCCTCATCACGTTGTTGTCTAACGACTCTAACACATTTTTGATGACCAAAATGCATTTTCCTAGACATACAAAATTTTGGCAAAATGTTACTGCAAATCTTTTGGCAAATTAATTTGGTAAGAATGAAGAAAAAAATGAACGAATATATAAATTTTGAGGGACTCCGGCGTACAAATGAAGGTCAATGCGTTCAAGAAGCCCGAAAAAAGTTTTTTTAAAAACGCTACTCTATTTGGACTATTTATTCAAAACTCATGCCTAATTTGAATTTTTATCTTATTATTTTTTCCGAAAACCAGCTTAACCCTTGGTGCGAATTTCAAAGAGTTGGTGTTTTTACCCTATTATTTTTCCGAAAACCAAAAACCAGCTTAACCCTAGCGCGAATTGAAAGAGTTTGTGTTATAATTTTGTTAAGTACATGTAATCTAAATATTGCTGTATTATCCAATCATTCTTTTTTATTTTCTTTCATATATTCCGCCTGATCTTTAGAAGTTCAGGTTAACAGCCATCTTGCAATCATCTCCCATCGTCCATCATACCCGGTCCATCCTTGCTATTTTCTGGCTCTCTTGTGTATCTCTTTGATTCCCTTACTCTCCCAACCGTCGCCGTCATCATCGATCGCCGATTGATCAGAAGGGGCCTTCTCTTGTGGGATCCGAAGAGCGAGGATTACCAACTGCAAAAGTCATGGACGTTATTTCGGGTCCGACCTTCAGCATCGGAGTTTCTTCTGCCCCCGAGTGCGTTAGTGATCGGAACGGGGTTTCCCCGGCGTCAGAAGACCACGGGGGGGCCTCGTCCTGCTTGTTCTTGAAGGAGGAGGGAAAGGGCGAGGTGGGGAAGATCGAGTCGGGAGGGCGTGGAAAAGATCCGGATGAGGACGATTCCGATGCTTCGTCTTCGATCGGAGATCCGGACGATGAAAGCGAGGAAGACGACGGCGATTCTGCTAAAAGCGACAGAGCTGTAGAGGAAGAACAAAGCAAATTGAACAGAGGACTCGACTCTCTCGGTTCTTTGGAAGATTCTCTTCCGATCAAGTATTTCCTGGTGTCCATCATCAAATTTCTGCTTTCTCGATTCAGTTTTTGATTAATCTAACTATTTTCATCATTGATTTGAAAGTGGGTTATGTGAAACTGATGCAGGAAAGGATTATCCAATCACTTCGCCGGAAAATCGAAGTCGTTCACAAATCTGTCAGATGCTTGTTCTGCGAAAGATCTGGAAAAGCCAGAGAACGCCTTCAACAAAAGAAGAAGACTTCTAATGGCAGCGAAGCTTGCTAGGAAATCGTCCTTCTACACCTGGCGTAACCCTAAATCCATGCCCTTGCTAACTGTTGAAGAAGATGAGGAGGAAGAAGCTATCCGCCCTCCGTCCTCTACGCGAGTGAACCTAGTAGAAGATGAAGAAGAAGACGAGGAAGAAGAAGAAACACTGTCGAATCTGCCGCAGAGCAGGCTGAAGAACATGAAATCATTCAGCTGTTTTTCACTCTCAGAGTTGGACATTCATCATCTTCATCAACTGTAGGATAAGCTTAAAAGCATCGTCTTTTGTGGATCATTCTTTAACTGGACATAAATAAACGAATGAACAAAGGATTATCTCTTGCTGCAAATTTTTAAGGGTCTTCGTTCCGTTTAAGGTTACTTAAATCAATGTGTCAACTCGCACGTTTAAGGTTACTTAAATCAATGTGTCAATCTGCGAGTTGGAGATGATAAAAATGGAGAAACACAGTTTTGTAATTAGGGTCTCACAAGATCCTTAAATATCTGTTTTGTTTTTGCTTGTATGAATATTTATTACTCTAAAACTGCAATTTAGCTCTTAAAATTTTCCATTTGGATCTTCCTACGTAGAATTTTCCTATTTTCGATGAATATAATTTAGTGTGATCTGAATTTTAATTGCTGGTTGAAGTATTTATAACTTGTACATTAGAGGCATAAAATTCTAGGAGTAGTCATTGATTGAATAAGGAATTATCAAAATTCAAAAACTTTTGACACAAGGAGTAATCATTGATTGAATTCTCAAGACTCGTTGATACCTTAATTTGACAGCAAGTTTCCACTCTGTCCATGTTCTTTTCGTATAATGTTTTTCTGTCTCAGTATCTGCAACGGAGAGATTGATGAAGGACAAGCAGAGACCAAATAACAGATGAGGATGATCTTGGCTCTCGTGTGTTGTTCTTTGGAAAATCTTCATTCAAAACTTATTGAACTTACAAATTTATGTATGTGAACAATCAAAGTAATGAGAAATGCAATGCCAATGTACAGATTTTTTTTTTTTTTTTTAGAAATGAATTTCTTGTGGTCATACCTTAACTGGATCTTTGGCCTCCATTAATGGCGGCTTTAGAGTCATTTATTTGGACGCAGATTCATAGTCGATGACAGTTTCAAATGCCCCCACCAGTGCCTTCACTTTGTTCTTCCTCTTCTCGAGAAGCTTACTTGCTGTTTCCTCTATCACATCGTTGTATGCAGGAGTGTCCTTCCTTCCATGCCCTTGGCCATGGCGTTTTGATGATTCTGCCGCCACAGTTTTCGACTGTGGTTTTGTTTCTTCTGTTGCAGATTCTGCGTCGTCCATTTCCTTTCTTCCCTCTTGTTGGCCATGGCGGTTCGATAACTTTACCTCTGCGTTCTCTGTTTCTTCTCCCTTCTTCGAAATCATTCTTTTGGTTTCTTCATGATCAGCTCCTTCTTTTGAAATAATTGTTTCTTCTTCTGGAGAATCAGAGCCTACCTTGGAAACAGCACCCATGTCTTCTTCGCTCTCAACTCCTTCCGGCGATTTCTGCTCTTGTTTCGCGCTGTCTTCCTTATCGTCCAATTGGATTACCTCTTCTCTCAATTCCTCAATTTCCGCTTTCTTCGCTGAGCTCTCATCTGGATTACAGTCGGAACTTGAGTCGCCTACCATGTCGATCTCCTTTTTTTCCTCTCCAGGTTCGAGTTCTTTGTCCACAATTTCGGACCCATCGTCTTCGAGTAATTTTTCTTTACCTCCTTCCAGAGAATTCTCGTCTTCATTCACCTTCTCAGAAACCTCGACAATTTCAGAGGCCTCGATCTTTCCAATGTCAGCTTCTTCACTTTCTTGCACCACAACATCTCTCTCGACGACGACTTCACTTGGCGCAATTTGAGGAGAAACCGGAAGCTCATTCTCAGCCCTTTCTACCTTACTCTCCAGATCAGATTCGGTACTGTAATCATCTCCGGAACAGGACGAAGTAGGGCCAGTCTTCTTTAAAGTTCTTTTAACATAAACAGCGGGATATTTGGATCCATGCTTGAAGCTCTTCGATTCCCTAGAAGAATCCAGCAAACTTTGCCTACCAGATACAGCAACCGTCGACTTCGTCAAAGAGGAAGAAGAAGGTCGAACATGAGTCGTTCTCTCCCTCGGTCCAGGAGAATCAAACGGTTTCTCCGTCCGAGAAATGGAAACAGGCTTGTCGAAGGACCTCCTCCGATTGAGGACAGGCTTCGAAACTACATCGTCCGGCGCCGCCTTCTTCGGGAGCTTGAAGGATTCATGGCGAGAGCTTATTGTGGGCTTCAGATAGTTGGGGATCGCTCTCTTCTCTGATGGCGAGGGCGATGGGCGTTGATCTTTGATGGGCGGTGATCCGAGACTTCTTTTGGCTTGATTCGAGTGAACGGCCGATTGAGAATTTGAAGCTGCTTTTACATTTTTCTCCTTCTCTAAATTATCCGTTGTATCCTTGGGTTTTCTTGTCGTTGCCATTACTCTGGGGGATGAAAAAAACGGAAGATTATGTAAAATAAACAACATTGTTTCATGGATTGGTTGTGTTCTTGCGTAGAACTAGACGCCTAGTCCTATCCCAAAATATATTTCCCCTAAAATCAAAGTGTAAATTCTCACTCTCTAGTGTTCGATATCGAAGTTGATAAGAAACTGCATAAACCATTAAATATCTTCAAACAACGCACTTGAATATCTGCATAAACAGAGACATTTCAATTCACAGAAATTAAGGAGTGCGGCCCGGCAGATAACAAACCAAACAGAAGAGACTATTGGAAGAGACAGACAGGAGACAATTTAAGAAAGAGCCTTCATTCCCTCCCGTTTGGTTCCCTCAGCTGATCGCCATTTATTGACGATCCTTAATTCACATGAATCCATGCATCACAGACGAAAGCGAGAGAGAGACGTACCTGGATGATGAAAGAGAAGATTCATGGAGCGAAAAGCAATGCAAAAACGAAAAAGAAAAAAACCCAGAAACGTGGAATGAAAGAGAAACCAACGCAGGAAGAGAAGAAAAGGAAGACGAGTTGATTTTATTTATTTTTATTCGTTTTGTTATCTGGTGGAGGGAGAGAGAGAGAGAGAGAATCACGGGGAGAGAGAGGGGTGGTGGGGTGGCGTAGTTTTTGGAAGAAAAAGCGTCGGAGGCCACAAAATAGAAACAGGAAACAATAACCCCAGACGGCCAGACGTGAGGAACATGAAGCTCCATCATCTTTGACTTTTTCTCCTCGACCCTCTTTCGTCATGCCCCTGCACTCGTCTCAATGTTCAACTCTCTCTGCATATATATTCTATATAAACTCAACTCTATATTCTTAAATAATTAAAAATATAAAAGAGCTATCGCACTCACATGTCAAATAGTAATTTGTGAGATTAACCTAATAAATAAACTACTCCTATTTATTAAAAATAAATTGCTTTATTTTTAAGTCTGATATTGTTTGACACCGAACAATTATTTAAATATTTGTATATTGATTACTTTATAAAGTTCAACTAGCATATGTATATTGATTAACTATAATAGAATAATTAATGTAAATCAAAATCAACTTAATCAGAACAAAAATTACAAATTAATTAAATTTCTGCAATTGAGTATAAATTAATATTCTAATAATGTATTTCCTTCTTTCAAGCATGAACGTGGTGAAAGTAAAATCTTATTTTTCAAAAATCGTCACTCAAATTGTAAATAAGTTGTCCAACGTGGCTTTGCAAAAGTTAATACGTCGCACCATGTATCAATATTTAACTATATATAAACCAAATTATTTTTGCTAAAATCTTTCTTATTTTATTATTATTTAATCAATTACCTTTTTAATCTTATAATTTGTATTAAAATAACTAATTTTGAATTATTTTATTAAAACTATTATTTTTGGTAATATCTTCAAATCTTTTTTCATTTATTTTATTCTTAGTTGGTCAATTACATTTTACCTTATAACTATACATTGAAATAACTAATTTGATTTATTTTGTTCTCATTTTATTAATGATTATTTGAACCTTCTAAAATAAGATTTTACAATTCGTTTGATTTCTGTTAAATGATTTAATTTATTTTATTTTTCATTTTACTCTCTTATCAAATAATTTTGGTGGATATTTGATTTTCTTTTCATGTTTTGATTTATTTTATTCTCATTCTGTTAATTACTATTTTAACGTTTTATTATATATTTTATTATTCTTATTTTGTTGATTACTATTTTAAGCTTTGATTAAGTAATATCTGAATCTTTTTTTATTTCTTTTAAATACTTTGATTTATTTGATTTTCTTTTTATTTTTATCCTCTATTAAATATTTTTTGCCAATACAATTAGGGGTCGGCAAAAGCGATCAAACCTTCAATTTTTAGAGTTGAGTCGATTTTGAGGATCAATTTTTTTTTTTTTTGAAATTTTGGTTTTTGGGCCAGATACATTTTCAAAGTTTGGTTTTTGGGTTTTTCGGCCAACCCAAAAATAAACCGCAAACCCAAAAATATATTTAATTAAATAATCAATATGAAATTATTTTTAATGAATAAAAGTGATTTTTTAATAAGAACTTGTTATTTTTTAATAATATTTTTTAGTTTTTCTTAAAAAAATTAAAACCCAAAAGAGACCTAAAAATTTTCAAATCAGTCAAAATGAATGGGTTGTGGGTTCGGGTTAGTTTTTGGGTCTCACAACAAAAACCGAACCCGCCAAAAAGAGGTCATGTTGAGTTGAAAACCTTGATATAACACATTGATGCATTGCATTGACACACTAGATTCCATGCATGACGGCACATGAACTTCATGCATGAAGATACTTTTATTTTACCTATTGCGACATTTAGACTTCACGCATGACAATAATTAAATATCATGCATGGGGATACATTCACTCCATACATATAGATAACTGGAATTAATGCACAGTGACTATCATATGATCACCCACATAAAATATTGTATCATCTACATTCTTTTAGAAATTATTCGATACAAAGTTTTATAATTATGTTCAAAACTTTAGATAAATAACATTGTATATGTTTGGTTCTAAACTTAAATCAAGGAATAATACGTTGAAAAAGTGATATTCAAGTGACCTAGTGTTAAAATGAGAGTGATGATACATGTTAGAAAATTCTTCGTATCGAGATCTAACAAACCCTAAGTTTTTAACTCGTTCGCTGCTAAGTAACGACACATATAATATGATTATTTGAGTTTCTACTATAGTATTATGAGAATAAAAGTTTTATAATTTTTGTAGTTTAGGATGGTGACACATCTTATGTATGACATGCTAGAAATCTTAAATATTAATTTTTAAATTATTTAAATCCATTATCTATTCAAAGTCATTAGCATGTCAATAACAAATTAGCCCAGAATGATTTACATTAAGGATAATGTTAAGTTTATATTCTTCGCATAATTTTTTATTATACACGTTCATCTGTTAGGTGGTGATTGACGCACTAATATTATAAATAATTATTTTAATTATAACACATTAAATGCATTTTAACTAATTCAATACAATAGTGTTTAATAAAATTGTCAGTTAAGAAAGTAAATCTATCTCTACTCTTATTTTAATTATTTAATAAATTACTTTAATTATAATAATTAGATAATGTATTTAAAACACTTAGTGTTTCAAGGCACAAACATAAGCTCCCGTTAAAAAAAGACATGTATACCCATTTTGCTGATATTATAATTGGATTATTTTTTTCAATCATTGTCCATCATTCTTTCGGAAGAAACTATTTTTATAATTGGTTTGATAAAAGTAAAAATAAAAATAATCAAATGGCATATGCAAGACATTAATTAATCTATAGTTATGGCATTGGGAAATTAGTTTTTCGAATAATTCAATAAAAGTTAACCAAAGAATTAGAAAGTAATCTATTAGTTTAATTTAAAATATTAAATTTTGTGTTATTCACCTTAGGCTCGCATCGGTTGCACCCTAGTTTCGTTTGGGAATTGGGAACTGAATTCAGTACCGTTTGTTTCGGGAAATGACGGATCATTACACCAAAATAATATCGGTTCCATTTATTTTTTTTTAAAAAGTTTATTTTATTGTATTTAAGTTCGATTTTCATGAATTTAGTCAGATTTAGAGATGATTTTCAAGTTTCGGCAGCATTCTAATCAAATTTTAAATCTGATTATACCAAATGATTAATTTTTAAATTAGCAATTTAGTATTAGTGAAATATGAAACGAAACTGCGGCCCTGTTGTGGTTCTAAGTAACCATTTTTTGATTCTCGATTTCTCATCTTGATGGTCGACCAAACAAAATGATAAAATACTCTCTCACGTGTTGTTGAGCCGCGGCGTGGCTCAGTTCTTCAATGGATTTTGACTTTTTTGGTATTAGCTAATTCATAGGATGACGTGACAGCCATCAGCAGCCGTGGAACATTTCTATCAAAGCGATTGTTGATCCAACGGCTTAGCAGTCATCAAGCTCATTGATAATACTTCTCAACTTTCCCTAAACGTTTCGTTCAATCGTCGTCTTTAATTTTCAGTTCGCATTCATGTTGGATTGGACTTTACTTCTAGCGTCGGATCATTCGTATCCGTTTCTGCCTCTCTCTCCTCTCTTCTTTCTCGCTCCGAGAACAGGAAAGCAGCACAAAAAGCTACGCCTTTCTTCTTCGCATGTTCTGGACGGTAGAAGGGAAGGAGGGGCTGACGAAGAAGAAGTTTGGTTTCTAAAACTTGCAAATTCAAAAGTAGGTGTTTACGAAAACCGGGTTTGTTCGGTGTTTTCCAACTGATGTTCTGATTGCTTAACATTGAATTTCAAGCCTTTTTGCTGAAAGATTGGACTGTTTCCGAATAAAGTTTGGTGCATCTGTTCCTCAATTGTCTTTTGTGCTTTACTTTCATCGTTTAGCTTTTAGAAGTCGATGTTTAGATCTTCTGGTTTTCTCTCGGAAGAAAGCTTATCTGAAATATATTGGATGATTGGTTGTTTCGTATATTTAAAGATTTTCTCTACATAAAAAACAAGCTATGAACTGGTTATCGTCGTCCTTAAAGTCAATTTTAAAAACCCCACTTTTTCGTTCTGATTCGAACATTCAATGGAGAATGCTTCAAGTACATAGAAACAAGAAACCAAAAAACAAAAAACCCCCACTTTTTTCTGGGACTAATCATCTACGTGCTTATCAAATTTTAGTGGAAGAATGGGCGATCATTCTCAACCGAACCTCCTCATAGGCTCTGTGCGAGTTAGCCCTCGTTCGGTCTATTTGAGCTGAGCTTCTTTTCACCCCCTTTGCTTTCCTCTTTTCTGTGGCTGATGTTTCGTCTCATGGTTGTTCTCGAAGGCTAATTATGAAGTGAATGTGTAGTTCTTTGTTTCTGTTTTGCCCCAAGACGAGGATCTGGACTGTAATGATCTTTGATGTGGCGTCGTTCGTAATTGGGTATAGAAACTGATTCCACGGGGATGAGATTTACTTTCCTCATGAACAATTACTTGTGGTTTTTGGTAGATGCAAAACGTGTAAAAATATATAGCAAAAATAAATCGTGAATTTCGTGCTCGAACATGGAACGTGTTGCTGGATGTATTCTTCTGTTTCGTGATTCTGGTTTGTTGGCGAGATAGGAAGCTGTAGATCCTCTTTGTAAATTGTAAGAATCTTTCGTTGGGATCTTCTACTTCTTTGTGATTGTTTTGGACAGCCAACTTTGAGGAGGTGGTTCGTTTCAGTGCGATCGAAACAAAGTTGCAGGTTCCTTGTCATTCGAACAATGTTTGCCTGAAATTACCTATTGCAACGGTCTGGATTCATGGTCAAAAATAATCTTTGTTTCTTTGGTGTCATCGCATTACAGATTAGAATTTGACCCGTTTGTTTTGAAAATTACAATGTCGTCTTGAAACTGTTGGATCCAAAAATTTGTTTCAATTTTCGTGTAGTAGAATATTTTACTTTGAAATGTAATATCGGCTTGGTGGGAGGATTTTATGATAGATTATTCTTCTTTTTTGCGGATCTGAGCATAAACGTCATCAGATAGGGATGAATGTTCCATGAAGAGGTCTATTGAGAGACTGGGAGCTTGAAAAGTGTCTTCTCTCGCCTCAGCTGTGGTAGTAGTTTATCTTCTTCAGAGAGTAGTAAGTCTGCAAAAGGCTCATTCCAATTGGAAAGAGAAGGTTCTGATAGGACGAGTTGTTTTATTGGAAAGTCGAAAAAATCTCCAATTGAGAGTCGGATGAAGCTGCCTTCTCAATCTGAATCGGAGCCTTCTGTAGCCGGTGGCATTAAGGATGAACAAGAAGGTTCTGATCTTATCCCTCCTGGAAAAATTCAAAGAGGGCTTCATGCTCATTCTAAAAGCTGCAATTTTGCCAATGGTGGAAGCTCTCGCAAAGCACCGAACTCGAGATCTTCCGTTTCGATGGCAGCTGAAGGTCTTAGCTGGATCTCTAGCTCCAGTTCCAACAATCTTGGTCTGACAAAGTTAAAAAGCAACCTCAATCTATCGGGTTATTTTTCATCTGATAAAAATTGAATTGCCATGGAACTAAGGATATGGCTTTGGATTCTGAAAGAGAAAGCCACTTTATTTCTAAAGAAAAAACGATCAATGGGACATTGCCAAGACAAAATATCAACTCCGGCCATGGCATATCCATTTCCGATTCTAGTATAACCTGAAATACGCCTCCTCTGATCAAATTGGGTTGTTCATTAGCCAGTACTAGGAACTCGGTCAGTGGGAATATAAGAACAAGTCTATCTATGGAGTCCTCCAGCAAGAGCCGCAGAGGAAATGTCTACGTGAATGGAAAGGCATCAATATCATCAACCGATTGGATCTTTTGATGGTCGTACACCGGACCAAGAAATATCAATGAAAATCTCATCACAAATCGGTCATTAACGAATAGGGAAAGCATGCAAAGTTTCAACATTAATGGTGTTGCCGAGGTATAATTTACACTTCTTTCTGCCAACTTTTTTCAAAAGTTTGTAATTTTTCTTTATCAGCAGGTGTTGGCACTCGAGAGGATCGAACAAGACGAAGAGCTAACATATGAGGTATTTCTTTGAAATCTACCAGAAGTCGAGGGATGGTAATTCTTTTTTTTCAACGCCAAAACAAGCTAGTATCTGAATTTATTTTAGCAGCAGGTAATGCTTCTTGAGACCAGTCTCTTCTTAAACGGTGCAACCTTGTTTGATCAGCACAGAGACATGAGACTGGACATTGATGACATGTCCTACGAGGTCGGTCATCTCTTCTTGAACCATTCGATGAAGAACTCCATTATCCAACAAAGCTGGGTCGTTTTTTTGGATCCTTGACTGTATATTTTATACACAGGAACTGCCAGCTCTGGAAGAGAGAATGGGAACTGTGAGCACAGCTCTGACCGAAGACGCACTTTCGCGGTGTCTCAAACAAAGCATTTTCCGGTTGAACAACGATGCAGTTCGATGCAGCAATGGCGACAAGGATGATGACAAATGCTGTATTTGCCATGTCTCCAATCAAAATCCAAACTTCTATATTTGAAGTACGATCTCTGAGCTTAAGATCAGGCAAATGTTTTTGCAGGAAGAATATGTCAATGGAGATACAGTTGGGAGGCTGGAATGCACGCATGGTTATCACCATCAATGCATACAACAATGGCTTCTGCAGAAGAACTGATGTCCAGTCTGTAAAGCGTCAGCTGAACGCCCTCCGACGATTTCTTCTTCCCCCTTGAGTTTTGATTATTGATTTTCAATTTCTTTGGCTAACAATGTACATTCCCAAAAGCTAATAAGAATATCCTATTGGCTTTACTCCTAGAATCTTTTGAATTGAAAAGATAGATTTTTTATGGATTGTCTTCATAAAATACAGCCTTATGAAATGAAAGAAGTTGAGCAAATGGAGAACTGAAGTCAGATTCATAATTCATCCATCATCAGTTTGAATGCTTTCATTCAACCTAAAAACTCCGTGTTCCGATGCTTCTACCACAATTCAACCTATAACGTCTTTAAATCGTGTATTTTTCACTGTATCAAACGACATAACTTGTACAGGGCTAAACCTTAACATTGGCCATTCTATTGGTCCGACCCCACAGAAACATAAATATTTGAATTTAAATTGGCCAAAGAGCAAAGACGGTGGTCGACTTAAACAGTAATGCTCTTTTCCAGAGCTGTCATAGCCTGCTCTGAATCTCCATCACTTAAAACTCCTCAGATCTGCTCTTCGGCTCTTGCTCCTTCCATGCTTCCTTGACTCGGGACAGTCTTTTGCTGAAAAAGAAAAACTGAGTAGTTATAGTCTGCCATAGGAACAATGGAAAACAGTCCGTTACCTTTTAATTTTGAGCTCCCCGAGCAAACACTGTTCGATCAATCTTCTCCGCAGCAGCTAGCTTCATCTAGACTCAACTCATACTCATTCCAAAAGAGGACGAAAATAATACAGAATGATGGGAGCCGACTCTAATAAAATCCAACATGAGAAGAAGAAAAGCACAAGCTAAGCGAGAATGCACGTCAGTGTGTTATTCATAAGGGTATTCTAATTAATTATCGGATTTCGAAATTACATAGTGACCAATACTGCACCTCCTGCACACCTTCCACCAAATTACACTGACAGTATCCCTTCAAAACTCTTCTATATTTACCCCTCAACCGCTATAAGTTACAATGACAATGTCGGGATGTGTAGAGCTCGCATTTTCAGCCATCGTCAGTTTTCCAAGAAGAACCAAGCAACCATTGAGTGGAGGTTTTCAAGCTGGGAAGCAGTAAAATAATTTCCGAACAAACAAATTGTGCCATTTGGATGCTTCACCACATCCCTTTCTGCCACACGGCCAGTGGAGATTGATCCTCCGACAGCTTGGTTGGAACAAGTTAGCTGAAGTTTGAAAAAAAAAGAATTTGGTCAAATACTTCATCGTTCGAGTTGGCACATGCAGATTTTCTCCAATCGCAGAGGCCAATCTCCCCCGAGCTGCTTCGGATTAAGCTCCATCGCTATTTTGAAATCGAGCAATGATATAGACAGGGACTTCTGTTCCTGCACAACTTCCCCAGGTTCACTACCATTCTGCATAAGTAAATGACCGTTTGGCCAAATCCCATTGATGGGTTTTCCTTGAATCTGTTGTTGATGAGGAAAGTGCCTTCTAGACTGGTAAGTTGACCTAGCTCCAACCAGGTCCACACACGACCTGATTAACTGCTTCAAGTACACATCCAACATGTTATTTAAAACATCTGCACATTCCGTAGAAACACCTCCCAATCCCTCGTATGTTGCAATTAGCTCCATCCGTTTTCTCATAGTCTCCACATCGGAAAACCCACCAGTGTCAAAATAGCTGGGAATATTGCAAGGCCCAGCCATCCTGGCTGACAACACGAGAATTCCAAGGGGAGGATGGAGAGGTCTCCGAAAGTAATTCAACTTGTTGGCCTCTTCCCCCTCTTCAACTTGTTTTTCTGCCTGTCGAAGAACTGTCCCCTCCAAACTATTCAGGGAGAGTTGAGCAGGGACTGCTTGAAGGGGCTGCAATGGCCTGTGATAGTCACAGGGAATCGTATGTCCATTTTCAACGACAAATTGGCTGCCATTCTCTCCAGCACATATTGATTGATGTGAACTATTATCCAATTTTTCTGTCAGGCCAAGTCGATCCTTGAGCTTCTGGTCGTGAATCGTAGTCCTACTCTTTCGTGCAAGGGGTGGGCAAGTGCCGTTTGACCAACCAGAAACGCTTTGGTTGTGATTTGGAACATGCTCATCTTCTCTGATAGAACTGTTTGCAGCTGCTTTTGCTGAGTTTGAATGGCTAGAGAGTGGGATCGGAGGTGGGGTCTTCGCCTGACAAGCATTCTTCAAAATCGACTGTATAAACTGATTGTGGAGCTCGATATTCTCCCTCCCAAGCGCCCGATGACAGAATTTATCGAACTCGTTCTTGCTCAACTTTTGACCTAAGAATCTGTTCAGGTGAAAGAAATACTGTTTTGCCTTGTTTGATCCAAGCTTCTTTACAATCAGAGCTTTTAACTCGCCCAAATCGATTCTCCAACACTTCTGAGGCTGCATTTCTCAACAGACTGACTCATATACCACCCAGGAAAACACACAAATCCTAGAAATCCCAGAAATTGCGTTTGATTTTGCTTCCTAACCACCCTGATTTCTGCAGATAATTTATCCACGTTGAGAGTCTTGTTTAATCAATCGACTCACCCTGGTTCGACGTGATTACGTCAATCCCCACGAATTCATTCATTCGCGGCCAACACAATGCAAACCCAAACCTCAATTTGTCTGGAAGCACAAAACCCTAGAGATCAAAACCACCACATGATCCAAAGAAATCACGAAAACGCGCGCAGTCGTTCTCAACGGAAACCCTAAGTTCAATTGAGGAAGTTCGGGACACCAACCCCAAGCTTTTGCAGAAGCTTCACGAACCGCGAATTGCACAGCCAAACCAATAAAAATCCCTCATTCCATTCACGCAATTCGGCCCGAAAGTTCAGTCTATGACTTCGAAGTTGAATGAAATAGATCAGAGAGTTGGAGGATTAGAACTGGGGAATTGCAGAAAAAAAAAACAAAGAACAATGAAGCAAGAAGACGAAGCTGGAAAGCAGTGCGGGGTAAAAACGAATTAAAACCAGATAAACATCTGCGAAGCTCAAACCTTGAAAAAGTTGGACGAATTGTGAATAACCAATCAAACCTCAGCGACAACCGGAATCTTGGTAACTTCAGGCTTCCTTCTCTCCTGCTCTTTCTTTCTCGATTTCTTCTTCAAATTTGTTGTGCTCTTTTTCATTCGTGGGTTTATGTTCCTGCCGATGTTTAGCCTAACTTCCTTCTCTCTCTCTCTCTCTGCTTACTTCCTCTCTGCAAAATCTCTCTCTGCTACTCCACTCGCCGAGTTCTGAGTAATCTTTAATAATTTCCCATGTTCAAATTGTCCATCTCTCTTTTTTCCTCCTTAGTTCTTGACATAAAGTTTGATCTTTAACCAAGTTTTTTTTCTTAATCTCCATCTTAATCATGTATTACAATGTTAGACTCATTAAGAAAATAAAAATAAAATAATTAAAATATTAAAATATGAAAAGATTATAAGAAATTATTTGGTAAAGCTTTAAAATTAATTAGCATTCTCTTATAATAAATTATTTAACAGAAGCTAAAAACATTAATTGAAAAAAAGAAAAAGAAAATTAAAACATTAGGAAAAAATGCAAGAACATATTAAATAGAGAACTAAAATAATAATTTTCTCACATTTGTAAACAAAATTTAATAGCGGGAGAGTAATTGACAAAAAAATAAAAATAATACAAAACATCTAAAAGAAATTAAACGTAATTAAAAAAAAAATTATTTAATAAGAGTTAAAATAATATTAACAAAAATTATTTTGCCCAGTAATCTATTACTATTGAAACATTTTTTGTTATTTTCAAATATATTACATGATATGCACATACTCAGAATTAATATGAAATATGTAGATAAGCCATGCATGAAAAAACTGAAACAATTCAACACTGATAGTGAGTCTTCTTCCCTCTCTCTCCTTTTTTTCATTTACCTTCTGATTTCTTGCTCGGCTAGCATATATGCTTTTGATTGATAATATTTATGTTTTTTAGAAATAAATGAAATTTAGTTTGTTGAATTCATAGTTTAATCCTTGGTAATATATGGAGTTACAATTTGTGAATTAGAGCTAGTCTTTTGCATACTTGTTTTGGGTATGATCATCTTGTGAGAACCATTCATCCCTCTACCCAAATGCTTATTATCAATGCATGAAGTTACTACATTGAATCTTCTCCAATTTCCAAGCAACCTCAACTCGGAACGTCAACAATAGCGTTCGAAAATAGCAAGATTGTTAGAAAAGTTGTTGAAAGAATATTTGGATTAACCGCTTTAATTTGCATCAAGTTTGAATTTTTAATTATACATAAAATTTGTCTTTTAATTTAGCAATTTAATTATATTTGCTTATATCATTAACTAGTTTTTGAGTGTTTAAATTTAATATTTAATATTTAATTTTTACGATATTGTAGATAAGTAAGAAATAATTACTACATCGAATCGGTCAATTCAAAATATGCCGTTAAATTTTCTAAGTTTCTTTTATATTTTTTTACTATGTTAATAATAAATTATGATAGATATATTTCAGATTGTGAAAGGACAAATTTTTGCCATGACAATAGATAGATTTCAATTGCAAAATGAGAAAAATCAATTGAAGAATTACAAGTTGGAGTGATTTTTGATATTATGAATGAAAGGATCATACAGCAATTTTACTGGATTTCCTCTAGTGACCAGAAGTTCAACTAAAGAAAATCATGAAAATGTTAGAAAGATAACTTGGTTTTCCTCCTATTGGAGTCAATCATGTTGGTCAAGCAATCTTATTTAGAAGTTGTTTTATTCAAAAGAGGAAGGACATTGCATGAAGTTGTTCTATTTGAAGTAAGTATCGATTCAGGTATTCCATGCTCGAGATGCTTGCTTTAACTCGTAGAGTGCCTTCTTCAGCTTTAACATTTTGCTCTCATTTCCAGATTTCACGTATCCGAGTGGTTGTTTTACATAGCTTCCTCTTCTAGGACTCTATTTAGAAATGCAGATTTTACGTCCATTTGATAGATTGGCCACAAGAGTTGTGCAGCTAGAGATAAAAGAAGACGAATGGTCTCCATTCTCGTAACCGGAGCAAAGACTTCGTGTACGTGAAGCAAGAGCAAGGTAATTTACTTATTATTGCTCTTTATGTTGATGACTTTATTTTTATGGAAAGCGATGCGAAGATGATTGAAGATTTTAAAGCCACTATAGCTCGGGAGTTTGAAATGACGGACCTAGAATTGATGAAGTATTTTCTTGGTCTTGAGATCATACAAGGAGATTTTGGAATATTCGCGTCACAAGAAGCATATGCAAATGACATTCTTAAGAAGAACAAGATGGAAGAATGCAAGCCGGTAGCAACGCCAATGGTACCAAGTACGAAACTCCCTAAATTTGAGGGAGGAGATAACGTAAATGCATGTGAATACCGCAGTTTGGTAGGAAGTCTACGGTATCTCACATGCAAAAGGCCGAACATCGTTTATAGTGTCATTATTGTGAGTCGATATATGGAGGATCTAACACAGTCGCACTTCAAAGCTATTAAAAGAATTATTCGATATATTCGAGGAACTGAATCACTCGGGCTACCTTATTCAAAGACAGATGAATTCAAGCTGATAGGATATTCTGATAGTGATTGGTGGAGAGATATAGATGACCGAAAAAGTACAGCATGTGCGGAGATACGTATTCTACATTTGGAATACAACATTCTTATGACTATCTAAGAACCAACAAATTGTAACGTTGTCAACAGTGAGGCAGAATATATAACAGTATCTTGGTGTGTGTGTCATACAATATGACTAGGAAATTTACTACAAGAATTAGATCTATAGCAAGATGAGACGACCGAAATACGAGTCGATAACAAATCGGCTATTGAATTGGCAAAGAATCTCATTCATCATGAGAGAAGTAAGTATATTGATGTTCGTTTTCATTTTACCAGGGAACATATAAAGAACGAAGAAATGAAAATGATTCATGTCGCAAGTCATGATCAAATAGCAGATATTTTTACAAAACCTTTGCGAACAATTTTGTTTGAAAACTTGAAGAAGATGATAGGAATGAAGGATCATAAATGTTTGAGTTTAAGGAATGAACTTGTTGAGTATTAAACTCAATGAAGTAAATGGTAATAATTTTAGACTATATTTCAACTAATTTTTGAAAAGACAAAAAGTCAACAAATAACGTGTGACCTATGAATTGCTTTGCGCCGGATGTCTAATTTCTATTGGTTCAAGTTTCTGGTCATTCCAAGTAGTGTGAAGAAAGTTATGGCTGTTTTAGTAATGAAAGGTCAAAATATTATTTTGAGAGTTTTTATAAATAAATAGTACAAGAGTTACTCTTTGATTTAATTTCGTTTTTAATGTAATTTATATCACTTTGTATTAAAAATAGTGACTGAATGAAATGAAAAAATACAAGAGTCTAGAAGATATTCTTTCTTTCAATTTTTGTTATTTCTCCTCTCAAGAAGACGGTCGATTTTTCAGAATTCCAATTTCTTTCATAGAGTTCTCGCGATGACAACGGTGGAATCATTACCATCGCGAGTATGAACAATCTTAACCAGCCTAAAGTCAGCAATTCTCGATTTAAAGGTTTCATCCAACAAAATATTGTTTGTTTTCACTTCTCTATGAAGAACTGGCCGCTCGCATCCATGGTGAAAATACTTCAATCGCTTTGCGAATCCCAGTGTAATTTCATACCTCGTTTCCCAATCCAACTCCATTTTCGGGCTCATTTGAAGATTGCCCAACAAGGTTCCATTTGGAAAATGTTCACACACCAGCAAGATCGAATCCTCGCTCGTAATGCTGCACGACAGCTTCACCAAGATGCAATTCACGGGTGATTATATTTTGCATTCATCACGTCTATTTATACAAGTAAATGGAAATTGAATTAAACCGAATAAAACTGACACTAACTACATTTGATAACTTCTCTAAAACTACTTTTATAACTTCTCTAATAATCCAATACCTCCCACCCCCCTCCCTCAAGCTTAAGGAGGGACCACATTAAGCTTGCCCCGTAAAAACTTGAAGATTTCTTCAGAAAGTGGTTTAGTTAGGCCATCCACAAGTTGAGAAGAAGACTTCGTAAAAGACACGTTAATCTCGTTTGCAGCTATCTTTTCTCAAATGAAGTAAAAATCTAAGTCCATATGCTTCGAATTAGATGCGAGAAACGTCGCACTAATATTATCACATAAAATTTCTGGGGTGGCTTTGAGAGAGACTTCAAGATCATTACAAAGCTTCTTCAACCATAATAATCCAGACATCATCGACAACGCTTCGATATTTGGATTCTGTGCTTGACCGGGAAACACATTTTTGTTTAAAGGATGACCAAGATATTAAGTTCGATCCAAAGAAGAAACAAAAACCACTCGTACTACGACGATCATCGAGAGACGATCCCCAATCTGCATTGGCAAAACCAAGTAAGTGAGGGCATGAGGAATCCCGTACAAATTTCAATGAAAATAAATTGTACCTTTCAAATACCGTAAAAGTCTCTTCAATGCAAGCCAATGAGTATCTGTAGGTAAATGCATAAATTGACTTAATTTATTAATGACAAATGAAATATCCAGTCTTGTGAGGTTGTTATATTGTAACCCACCAATGAGTTGCCGGAAAAGAGTACCGTCCGGTAAAATCGAGCAATCATTCGAAGACAGTATTGGTTTAGCCAATATGGGAGAATCCGCTGGTTTGCACTCAGGCATATTAGCTTTATCAAGTAAAGATTCAATATACCGAGATTGAGATAAGAAAAATGAATTCCCGGAAAATTTGAAATTAATCCCGAGAAATTGGTGAGGGCTCCCTAAGTCATTGAAAGCAAATTTACTACCCAAGAAATTAATAAGAGTAGCAATTTAAGTGTCAGAATTTCCTGTTAGCAATATGTCATCAACATATATGAGCATTAATAACCGGACAAAATTCTTCTTTAAGATAAAAAGAGAAGAATTCGCCGACGAAGATCGAAACCCGAACTCAATAAGAGCATAAGAAAGCTTAAAAAACCATGTCCGAGGAGATTGTTTAAGGTCATATAGTGATTTGTGAAGTCGACAAACTAACGAAGGAGAAGATTGACTTACAAACCCGGGAGGTTGTTCCATGAATACCGATTCAACGAGATCTCCATGAAGGAACGCATTGCTAACGTCCAATTGCTTGAAAGACCAATCTTTAGAAAAAACTAGGCTTAAAACAAACCGAATGGTTGTATGCTTAACATCCGGGCTAAATGTCTCAAAATAATCTACATTTTCTTGTTGATGATCTCTTAGCCACTAACCGAGCCTTATACCGGTTGATAGAACTAGGGGTGGGCGTCAGATCGGATTGGTTCGGATTGTTGTCGAACCAATCCGATCCGACGGAAATCAGATTGGAGTAGGGAGATCCGATCGGGTTGACTCCAAAAATCAATCTGAATCCGATCTGATCCGAATTTCTGCAAATTTTTTGGATCGGATTTCGGATCCGACGATTTCCAACATCAGAGAACATCCATTTTCCAAAGAGCATATGAAATTTTCCATTTTCCAGCATCCCATTTCTAGAGAGATCATCCGAATTCCTGCAAGTAAACTACAATCTCATATCGATAATCCGATTTCCAGCTACAATCTCAACATATTGATAATTCAAAACAACTAAAAGTAAACTATCATAATCCAATCATAATCCAAAAAAATCCATCCATAAAAATTAATTATAATCCAAATAACCGGGCAATCCGGGGGTAAGGTAACCAACCAAGTATTATTTATGAGTTAAGCATCCATGTCATCATTCATAGCCTATAACCAGCACGGGAATTTAATAGCTTCTTTAAAGGATACCGGTTCTACGAGATTCGTTGCTAGGACTTTCGGTTGATATATTCCCGATTTTTCTCTAGTCACCATAGGATGAGTATTATCCCGAAAATCATCGATCAGACAAGAGTCATCAACCCGACCATTTTGTGCTGGAGTATAGGGGCATGAAACTCTACGAATGATACCATTAGATTAAAAAAATTTACTTAAGGGACGAAATTCCCCTCCCCAATCTGATTGGACCGTTTTGACATAAGAATTAAATTGTGACCAAGCCATAGCACAAATTTTTTTGAAAATATTTGGAACTTGATTTTCAGATTGTAAAAAGAAAATCCAAGTGAAGCGACTATAGTCATCAATTATTAAAAGAAAATACCGGAAGTCATTTATTGAAATATTTGGTGCTGGCCCCCACAAATCTGTATGTAACAAATTGAACAATTTCGAAGATCGGGAGTTTGACAACGCAAAAGGAAGTTTATGAGATTTACTCATAGGAAATGAAATACAAGGTTCAATAGTCAAATTTTTATTCAAACCGAAATTGAAATTTGAGATTACCAAATTGAGAATCGGCGTGGAAGGATGTCCAAACCGATTGTGCCAAGTCCGAGCATCAAAAACTTTGCTGAAAAATGCAGAAGGTGCTGCAGATGACACAAGAAGGCTATAAAGTCCGTTAGTTGCCGGACCCTGAAGGATAATTTCTTGTGAATTTAGGTCAGTAACCGAGAAATATGAAGGAAAAAAAAACCGAGACTGAATTAACACGACAAAATTTGTTGACGCTTAAAAGGTTAGAAGACAAAAAAGACGAATGCATTGCATCAAAAAGAAGTAAAGATTTACCAGATGGTGTATTGATCGATGCTTTGGCGACTGAAATTCGGTCGGTGCCTGTATAGGGAGTAGAATTTTGCAGCAGAGAATTATACGAGGCAAAGTGATTAGTTGCCCCAAAATCCAAAAACCAAGCCTCTGTAATTTAATTAAAATCGGAACCTGAGGGTGTTCCCGAATGCGTCCAATTTGTCGTGGGCCGAGCAGAATTGCTGGAATTAGATTTAAACCTGGCTGGATTCAAGATAGATTCGTCCGGTGATAGCAAACTGAGGTGTAATGACCAATTTTGTTGCAAATTTGGCATCGTGGTCGGTAATTGCCCTTAATGGGCTTAAAATGTTTACCCGAATTATATTGTCTGCCCTTCACATATTCTGAATTGGGCCCTTGCTGTGAGAACCTATGATTCGACCCTGGATGAGAAGAAAAATTAGGTGAAGACAGATGCCCTAGAATGCCATTCCCGACGGCCGAAGGAATCAGACGAAAGTTTTGCGACGAGCCACCAACAGAGGTAAAATTCGCCATTGGAGATGGCAGCAGCAAAGGAGAATCAAGACGATTTTGTCATTCCAGGCGAGCTTCAAAGGTAAGTAAAAGGCTAACAATTTCTTCGACTGTGGTCTCGGACGAGCGATGAGAAATCGCCGTGACAAACGAGTTGAACTCGCTCCCGAGACCGTTTAATATTATGAGAATATGGTCCTTTATCGGTACTGGTTCACCGATTGAGGAGAGATTGTTGCAAATCTTGGTGATTTGCTGTGTATATTCTGTTACTGTAAGATTTCCCTTACAGTAATTGTGTAGTTTGCCTCGCAGTTCGTTGAGACGAGCGAGGGAGACCGATGAGTGAGATTTACTCAAGCTATGCCAAATTTCCGCAGCAGTGGTGAAGTTGACGATTTGTGGCATCAGTGATTCAGAGAGGGAAGCATAAATCCAAATCATTACTAACCTGTTATATCTTTGCGAGGTTCTGTATTCCAGATTTGGTGTCGTAGAAGAGCAGTCAAGAAACTACGGAGGAGAAGCGGAATGAAACTAGATGAACGATTCAAAGTTGTTCGAGATGATGATATTCAAGAGAGTGCTCTTCCAAATGAGGTAATTGTCTGATTTCAGCTTTATTGATATATTTTGCGAGTGATTCAAGAAAGGAGGATATGATGATAGTCTTGGTATGTTTTCATTGGTGGTAGATGAGGATGTTGCCATTGTTGTGTTGATTTGAATAGGAAAGGTGAAGAAATAGTACAGAACGAGGAGGTGCTTTGTGGTTCTTGATCGAAGTTAGTTTCCGATCAGTTATAGAGCTGTAGCAGAAAGGAAAAGAAAAGGAGAAGGAAGTAAGAACCTGGCTCTGATACCAAGATGCAATTTACGGATGATTATATTTTGCATTCATCACGTCTATTTATACAAGTAAATGGAAACTGAATTAAACCGAATAAAACCGACACTAACTACATTTGATAACTTCTCTAAAACTACTTTTATAACTTCTCTAATACACCAATACACCACGTTCAAATGTCTAATGTTGCAGTACAGCTTCACTATATTCAAATGTTTGAAAGATTTAACATGCTTTTTTAAGCTATCTGGGAGATTTCGCCGGTCAGTTTATTTCGGGAGAGAGTATTATATGAATGTAAAATCCTTAAAGACGATGTTATTTCGCCGGAAAGAGAATTTCGAGCTAGATTCAAATCACCGAGGGAGCGGCAAGAACTTTTTATGGATGGAATTTGACCTGAAAACACATTGTTATAAAAGAGAATACTTTCTAACCCCAGTTTGACAATTATTGTAGGAATTTCTCCTACAACTTGAGTATATCTCAAGCCAATCTTCACTAAGGACGATGCTTGAAATCTCCGGTGAAAAATCGCCGGAGAAACAATTGTTTCCGACGTAAAATTGCAAGAGAGCCCTTGCGTTACACATGTCGGATGTAATCAGACCTTCTAATTGGTTCATTCAGAAGTCAATGATATTGACTTCTGGTATTCCCTAGATTGCGGCAATAACAACGCCGGAAAGGGAATCGTTGCTCACCCTAAATTGAGCACAACGAGGAGCAATTAACATAGCTATCCAGAATTTCTCCGGTGAATTTGTCCTGAAGCACGTAGGGCTGGGCAACCCGAACCGGACCTTAAGGTCTGGCCCGAAATCGTAAGGTCCGGGCCGGGTACGGGTATGATAACGGGTAAAATAAAGAATTTCGGGTTCGAGTAGAGAGTCCGGGTATCGGGTATTGTTAAAATACCCGATACCCGTGTTTAATACCCGTAGCCCAAGCTGCCCAGCCCAACCCAACCCTAAACACACTCCATATTTTTAGAATTAGGTTTTCCTCGACTGCCGACGAGCACGACCGCTCTTTGACGACGACCACGAAGCATTCTGCTTCCGACGACCTCTCCGACCACCCACTGAACATAAACGTAAGTATCGACGAAGGCTTCTCTTTCCGTCTTTCGTCTTCTAATCGTTCTAGACGCAGAAATTGTGGCTGGTAAATCGTCTTATCCATAGAGACTTCTGAAATTCGCCTGATACTTTTCACAAGCTGTTATTTCTTCTGAATAATTTTAACTGTTCTGGAAAATCTAGTTGTTTGCTTACTTGTGGAAAATCTGGTTGCTTGGTTGCTTACTTTTCATAAGTTGCTTACTTCTGAATCCATAGAGGCTTCGAGTTGTCACCAAGCATTTTATGTTTGATTGTTTTCTATGTTTAATTTTCTTCCTGAATGGTCAATTCTTGAATCATGGAATGTTGAATTTCGTGAAAATTTCCTCTCTTTTCCTCACATAGAATCATTCAGGGAAAAGAAATAAAAAATGTTGAATTTCGTGAAAATTTCCTCTCTGCTTCCTGAATGAAAATTTCTTGAATCATGGAATATTGAATTTCTTGAATCATTTTTCCTCTATTTTCCTACACATAGAATCATTTTTTAGTTTGCTTTTATGCAAAAAGAAGTTAAATTATCAACCGATTCATGTGTGTTTATATTCATTTTTTTCACGATGGAGTCGCAATCAAGTGTAGGCCCTAGTAGTACTTCCAAAAAACGAACATTTAGATCCGCAGTTTGGGAGCATTATACAATCATGGAAGAGAGTGATCCTACTAATCCAAAGGCTAAGTGCAACTACTGTGAGCAGCTCTTTGCTTGCCACTCGATTAAGATTGGCACGTCTAACTTGACTCGTCATTTGAAGACTTGCAAGAAATATTTGCTTACAGTAGATGCAAAACAACATATGTTGCCTTATGTTAAAAGCCAGGCAGTGGAAGCCACAACCAACACGTTCACACAGGAAATTGGACGTGATGCTTTAGCTAGAATGCTAATAACTGATGAATTGCCAATGAGGATGGTTGAGTGGGTCGGTTTCCACAAATATTCGAAGACTTTAAATTCCTCCTTCGTCATACCATAGCGTAGAACGGTAACAAGAGACATAGAAAAGATTTACCAGCAAGAGAAGGGTCGATTGAGAGGTTACATTAAAAAAAGTAGTCAACGAGTCTGTTTGACAACAGACACATGAACTTCCAACCAAAACATGAACTATATGGTGACGACATGCCATTTTATTGATAGTAATTGGAAAGTACACAAGAAGATTTTGAACTTCTGCAAGATCGAAGATCACAAGGGAGAAACAATTTCAAACATGCTTCAAAAACAGATGCAAGATTGGTCGATTGAGAAGATGTGTACCATGACAGTTGATAACGTATCTTTGAACGACAATGCCATTGGACAGTTGGTGAGGATCATGCGACATGGGAGTGCACTGTTATTAGATGGAGAACACGTTCATGTGCGTTGCTTCGCGCACGTTCTTAACCTAATTGTCACTGAGAGCTGCTTCATTGTCCCTCTTTTGCACATATTGGTCAGAATTTGACCCCTCAACAAATTCTCAGACACGTCGATGGAAATGAATTAAGCCCAAGAACCCAGGTTTGAGGAAGAGGACCGATCAGAACTTCACCGGTGAAACTACTCTTTTATAGTTGCATAGAAACGATATTATTAAAAAATCTCAACTCAGTAAGGTCTCTTCAAGATAGAAGTTGGAAGCGTCAAAGTTCTCGAGAACCATCAGGTTTCTCAAACCAACTGGGAGAGTAGGGTTCAGCTGGTTAATATGTTAAAATTGTTTATTAGATGGTTAAAATATTAATTAAAAAAAAACATTGAAAGAAATGAAATCAAACAAACTACCAAAAAAGTGTAAATAGTAGTTTGCAAAACAAGGATAAAATAAATCAAAAAATCAAAATTATCTACCACTTTACGATCATAGATTTAAAATAATAATGTATAAAATAAGAATAAAACAAAATAAAAACATTAAAAAAATCAAAATTATCTGCACTTTACAAAAATATTAAAATAGTAATTTATAAAAAAGAATAAAATAAATAAAAAAATTAAATTAAAATAAAATCAAAATTATTTTTATTTTTATTATTAGAGGATTAAAATAGTAATGAATGAAATAGATTAAAAACATTAAAACAAAATAAAACATTTTGTGTAGATAGATATTGGCTTGAAATACTGAATAATTTTTCTTTTACTTAATGAGAACACAAGATTTAAATTAAAAGAAGTATGTGTAATAATAAAAAAAATTATATGCTAATTAGGAATGGGCAAAACAAGACTAGAATTGCAAATTAGAGCAGAACTGTTGGTTTTAATCCGGTCTTAGTTCTAATTTTTAAAAAACTATGATTATGCGTCGGTTCCGATTTTCACAAGTAAAAAAATCATGAAACCAGAACTGTGACTGTGAGTAAAAAAATTCTAAAATCGAGTAAAATTCGACTAAAATCTTAATAAAATATGATATAAATCCTAAAATTAGTTAACATCCTCTCAATTACTTAAAATTCGATCTAAATATAATAAAAAAATATTTATTGTTATATTTTAATTTTTGTAAAATATAAAATAAAACTCGAATGAAACCGGAATCGTTGGTTCTGGTTTCTGTTCTAAAAATCTTTAACCGTGAGTTTCGATTCTGATTATATTTTGGGATAAAACAGGGCCGGACTTGCCCGTGCCTACCCCTAATGCTAATTCTAGCAGCGATGTTTATGATAAATCTCAACAAAATTTATATTTCTCAAAAGATATCTAGAGAACAATATTTGGTAAATATATTTACTTGAGTCATGTGTTATGGTCACGTTTAGTCTAATTAGAACCAGATTTATGGATTGAAAACGATTTGGCCATGCCAAATTGCCTAACCTTAGTTTTTTACAACATGTAATGTAAAATACCTCCCAGTTTAGACTCGCATAAATTTAGAAATATTTTCATTTGCAGAACTGATTTAATTTGAGCGGATATCAAAAAAGAGCAGGCCAGGGACTTGGGCCCAGGCCCAGACCTGGCCCAGGCTCAGTCTGGGCCAAGGAAAAAGTTGTCGGATCCATAAAGCCAGAGGGCAATCTAAAGGCGTATTTGTTCCTCCAAGTGTTTTCCTAATTCCCCTTCAGCGCGGGAGTTGCCATGGAGAGCGACTCTGAAGAATCGCTGAAGAAGAAGCCTAGAAAATCTTCGTTTCCTGGAGAGTCTTCTCGCAAGGTCTTTTTTTTTCCCTAACGCTTCGATTATCTACTGTGGTAAATAATGTGCAAGTGGCTTCATGGAGATAAATGCATGTCACTTTTCTTCTCATTCTACTCCTCTTTCTATAATGAGGGGGTTATATGTCTCTCAGCATGACTACTAGTTGATATATGAATTAAACTCGTTTTTAATAGTTCATTCCTATCATTAAGTAGTATTGTAATTTACAATTTTTCAACATCTTAGTTCGTTTGTTATCCATCGAGGATCCATAAGTAAGGAATAGATCTCAGGACTCCCTATTCAGTGATTACTGACGTGGTGAATAGTCAAATAATTTTCCGTATAATATTTGGTCATGAACGTAGGCCATAAAAGATGATACTCTAGTCTCCGGATCATGCTCTTGTTATCTGTTTCTTTGCTATTTCCTATTGTTTTACACCCTTTTGGAACAGAATATAATGCAAGAGGAAGATATTCAGTTGAAGACCACACGATCTAGATGTAAGGATCTCTGTTTCTTATGATAACATTTTAAATTTATCATCCTGACTGTAGTGACCTTTTCTGTTTGTAGTTTCGGATGTTCTGAGAAGACATTCCGAATTAGCTGAACGCCTTTCAAGGTAGATCTTAGTCAAGCTGTTAAGTATTATCCTATTTGTTCTTTTTTTAAAACTTTCCATTTGGCTATCTTTTTTCCTTTTTTTCATGTTATGGCATTAGAATGTGTTGTCTGTTTCGTGTTTGATATTAATTGATGATACTTTGTGAGTCTAACATACACTTATTTGCTTAAAGTGTTTTGACGTACTTTTGCAGGGATTCTGACAAGATGTTATATGATCGTTTGCAGAGAGAATTTGATGCTGCACTTGCATCTCAAACTCAAGGTAACATGTTATCTCTGGCATCAAGAGTAATTCCTTGGTTGGAGCTACCAAATGTTGCTATAAATGCTTCATTTTGAAGGGATCAATTGACTGATCTCCGTCAAAGTTTTGCGTTCATTTTTAACCCATATAATTTTGATCGACATCCTATCCAATTGACTTAACAAGGCAACCTGAAATGACCAACATTCTGAAAGATGAAAGGTGTGCAAGTCCAACCGTTGGGAAGAGGAAAGGAATAATTGTAACAAATAGAGAAGTGTAAGGGGATACTTCAACTCTAATTTAAAAAAGAGGAGATGGGTTTGTGAACCTGATAGAAAAAATAAATGTTTGAAAGTCAGAAAGAATCCAACCTCTCACATTGTTCGTATATAAAGTTTCCTTTTTACTTTCGAGTAAAATTACTGAGCAAAACCTTTTTCTTGTTGGGTTAAATGTACTGTCGTGTTCCTAGGATCTTTTATTGGAACATGATCTCACTTTGGAGCAGATGCAAAAGAGAGACGCAATGGATGAGAAGATGGCATAAATGGAATGTAAGAGCATAAACTCTCAAGGGAACCCATCATGGAGTCTTAGTGGAGAAATTCACCACTCTTGACTTAATGAAAAGGGAATGAGGAATCTTAGAAACATCCAGAAATCAAAATTTTTACCAACAATCCATGCAGAAGAATCAAATCAATCCCCTCCTAGAATTTCATCAAGAGTTCCCAAATTACGAGGGATTCTCCCACCGAATTTTGGTCGTCGATAGCGGCCCACCAAAAACGTTGAGATGCCAACTATCACTAAAGAAAATTCCAAAGGATGGCTTTATCAGGTGGAAAAGTATTTGGTTCTCAATAAATCAACTACAGAGGAAAACTAGATGTGACAACCAGTTGTGTCAATGGATAGGCCTTTGTGATGCATCACGAGGATTGTGGCATTAACAAAATGTTATATTTGGATTTTTCCTGGTAGATTTTAGCAAAATTTACAACAGACCCAAAACCGATTAAATCAACTACGATTAGGATAGAAATCTAGATGTCCATGAATCTCTATAAAATTTAATATTCAAATTCTTTAAAATAGGAAGATATGATATTTGTTGGAGGTTGTTGCTTATTTGAAAAATTGTTTCGAGACAGATTCAACTATCTCCTTGATTGTAGCTGATCAAATACATTCGTATTGATACGAAATTTAATTGACCATAAGATTTGGTTGTCTTCTAATTATCCTCTAAAACTTACTTTCAAATGCCTTCAAATAGGGAAGATAAACTAATATCTTTTCTGGTCGTTTGATTTGGCAATTGATTTCAATATTAAAGATATGGATCAAAGTTTGTTGTTGCAACAAATTCAGTCCAACTCCTATCCAACCCACATACCCCCAATTGAGTCTTCACTAGTTGATGTTTGCGGTACAATATCTGTTGGTTGATTTTAAACCTTATCAATATCCTTAGTCAAAAAGAAGTATAGGAGCAAATGGTCCTAAAGATGTTGAAATTGGGGATTTTCTAACCAAGTGGGAACCATTTCTCTAACCTACTATTCTGAGCAAAAAATGTAAGAAGGATCATGGAGTTTCGTGTCAATTATAGAACATAAATTGAGTCACACATGATCATTTTTCCATTCTAATGACAGATGAATAATCGAATGAATTAAGCATTTTGAAATTTTTTATGAAGTTAAATTTGCAAATTCAGTTATCATCAAATAAAGACATGCAAGGTCCTTATGAATATCTTACTACGGCCAGGCTTTGAGAAGAAATGACAAATTAAGTTAGTTTATGGAAGAAAATTGATGGCATTGGTCATGGCAGTGCTCAAATGGATATCATACCTTCATGGACACAAGTTTACAACTAGCCCACACCAAAGAAGTTTGAAGTTTCTATTGAAAAAAATGGAAATCAACCCAGGATATCATAGATGGGTTGTCAGATTACTTGCTTATAACTGGGGCTGCATTACAAACTCAGTAGTAAAGTAAAGCCGCTGATGCATTATCCAGTAAGCCCACAACCATAAATTTGCTAGCTCTTTATGCTCATGCAATAATGATAGAGGAAGTGCACAACAGTTTGCAATTATGTAAAACTATTGAAAATAATTGCAAAGTTACAAATCAATTAATAAATCTTTTTGGGATTGTATCACGATTGACACTTTCAATATTTAGGAATACTAGTCCTTCCAATAAAATTTATCATTAATTCAAATAGCCCTTAAGGAAAACCATTTGAGCAAGCTCGATGGACATTCAAGATTCTTCAAGACTTATAAGAGATTATCTTCTAATTTATTCTGGTTTGCAATTTAGAAGACAGTGGCAAAGTATGTCTGTCATTGCAAGTTTTTCAATCTGTGTTATTTAAAAATAGAGTGTGTCCATGGAGCTAAGGAAAAAAAGCGTTAGGAAATGGAAGAGAATCGCCTCTCTCAAACTGTCCATGTATAAAATTTTCTTATTTGCTTTCGTTACCTAACAAGACCTTTTTCTTGGTAGGATAAATTGACCTATGATTTCCAGTTGAATTGATTGCGACTTTAAATTTTCTTAAACTACTTTTTTTCTATCAATTTGCCAGGTTTTATTAATGAGTGAGTTTGATTTGCAGAAATTCTTTTAGATGACGAACAGTGGAATGATGGTCTATTAGCCACAATAAGAGAGCGAGTAAGAAATTGGTTCTGACATAATTACACTTGATTCTTATTTTTTAATCTTTTTATTCGACAGCTGAATCTTGTTATTGTAGTTGACTTTCATGTTAGGCATTAATAAATAATGTTATTTCTTATCAGGTACACATGGAGGCTGACAGGAAGGCTATGGCTGCAGATGCGGAAGTAGTGTCAGGTTCTCCTTCTCAGGAAAAAGTCAAGTACAAAGTTGGGAATAAGGTATTACTCCATAAAATTTTAAACAAGCTGTGCATATTTGAGATGAGAAGCTTTCTAGTATGGAGGAAAGACATGCCGATCCTTGCACACCAATGCTTGGGTTGATAAATATGTTTGAGCAACATTTAACCTATGCTCTATCAATTAAGTCATAATGCCCGTTAAGCTTACTTTTTTGGGGGTTTAATTTCTGGTGTTTGTGCGTTTCTTTGAAATTGTTTAGCTCTTTTCTTTTCAAATTTGCAGTATCTACAAATATAACCTGGATTTTGAGTTCAAGTATTTTAGGTCAATTTGTATGGCAGGTCTTGTTTATGCAATTGTTTGGGCTTAGTTTTTAGATAAGATCACATTTTAATGGTTTTTTTTTTGTTTTGAACTAATGTTGAACTTCTATCAACTATTTTGCACCTGTTTCAATAGTTCTTCCACTATTGTGTTCTATTCCAAAATCTATTTATTATCGTTCCTCTTTTTTTTTCATGTTTGCTCAATGTCCTGAATTATATTAAGATACGACTTCATCACAAAAACTTATTGGGAAATATTATAGAGAAACCCACGTCCTTGTAAGGCCCATAAAATTCTTTTCCTTATTCGACTTTTGTATAAAGCTGCTGATAGGCTTAGGTTTATGTTATATAAGGGAGCTTCTTGTGTTGAGAAAGGTATCAAGAAAATTAAGAAAGATTCGGAGGAGAGAGATTCTTCATCAGTTGTTCACTAAGAGAGAGATTGAGTTTCCATTAATTGTTCACCGATATGTATTTTTTAGTGTGTTATTGAGGCTTATCCATTTTATTACATAGTTGTTTTTGATCTTTGGTGGATTAGATAGGCTTTATAAATTTGTTATTAGAGTTGTTGATCTTTCAGAACAATGAATGCATTGGAAAAAAATTGAAAGAAACTTGGGTGAGTTGAAGGATACCATTAGAATAATTTCTGCTCAAATGGAGAACTTTTCATTGTTGGGTTCATTTGAGCAGCGATTGAGTAGTCTGGAAGCTTCCATTTGGAAGGCAGGGAGTAACCCCACCATATTGATCGAGGATGAGCATCCAAACGGAAGAGAAATGTTGGATTTGACAAGCTTAAAAAATAACAAGAAAAGTGAAAGAGCTTCCCTAGGCTTATTCTAAAAGTGGGTTCCTTCTCAACTTGCATCAATAAACCTTGAGGTCAAGCCCTAACTCTTGGCAATACTTTCCCATTCAAGAATCACCGAATGCTCAAAGTGAAATTCAAAAATTGGCTAGCTATTGGGTCAACTGGTTCCCACGAGCTATCGATCTCTGGCAGGCTAGGGAATGAGTAATTCCCTCTTATAGGAGAAATTTTTTGGTATTTTCCGAATTCCTAGCACCTGTTCAGTTTAAATAAGAAAGGAAAAATCCTCATGAAGTTGCTTAGTGAGTGCCTCTGCTTGAATCAGATTTCCTTTTGCCTCCTTGAGTTGAGAGACATGAAAGGCGAGATGAATTGAAGTTGTTTTCGGTAACTCCAGCTTGTACGCAATGCTGCCGCCAATGCGCTTTGGTAGTTTGAATTGCCCATAATATCTTGGTACTAGCTTCATATTATAAGAACATTGTAGAGACTTGAGTCTGTAAGGTCTGATTTTTGAATATGCAAGATCATCTTCGTTAAAGGTTAGATCTCTACGGACATGTGCGCTCCTTTTCATTTCCATTTGTGCTTTTTGCAGGCAAATTTTCAATTCAGCAATAACATGATCTTGCTCTAATAGTTGCTGGTCTACCAAAGCATTTGCAGCTGCCCCCATGCCGAAAGGTACTACGGGAGGCAGGTCACAGCCATATACCAACTTGAACGGTGTAGTGTGAGCTGAAATTCAAAAAGAGGTATTGGGCTACTTCCTACTACCCAAAATGACATTTTTTTGGGTTCAAATTCAGCTCGTTTGCCTCCAAAATCTTTAGAACTTGAGTTACATGCACAAAATGATCCTCTTCTGTCTTGCTATATTTGAGAATGTCGTCGAAGAATATGAGGACTGTCCTTCGTAGTAAAGGCCTAAAGTTGTTATTCGTCAAAGCTTGGAAGGTCGGCAAAGCATTTGATAACCTAAATGACATCGACATCTCTAGAAACTTGTAATGACCCTCACGAATCTGAAATGCTGTCTTTGGGTTGTCCTCGGAATTAACACAGATTTGGTGATACTACAAGGGCAAGTCCAGCTAAGAAAATATGGTCGCCCCATTGAGCTCATCGAAAAGCTCGCTAATACTTGGAATGGGGAAACACTGAGGTATGGTAACCCAGTTTAAGGCTCTATAATCGACGTAAAACCTCCACGGTCCGTCTCTTTACACCAGGAGTACCGTGCTTGAAAAGGTTTGGTACTTGGCTGAATTACCCTCGCAACTAGTTTATAAAAAAGGCCTGACCCGTACTCGAGTTGTGCCCCGTTGTGAGGGTATTTTGTGATCTTCCTGCCTTTCTGGTGGTAGTTTAGTAGGAACCTCAAATAGTTTATCAAACTAAGCTAGGACCTTTTTCGCATTTTGGGCTACGAGTTACACTTCCCCAAAGAATATTTATCTCAATCATCTCCCCCTCTCCTTTTGATTTGAGCTCCTTCCAAATAGCCTTCGATGATGGTTGTTTATGACAGGCTTTGGTCCCCTTGTAGAGAGATTTGTTTTCCTTCTCTCTCGAAAGATAGAGTTTGCTTCTCGCTATGGATGCAGGTGTTGCCCAAAAATTGCAACCATTGTATTCCTAGGATTATATTTATGTTGCCCAACTTTAGGAGTAATAGATCTGTAATTAATTGATACCCTTGATAGTTGATCTCTGCCTGGATAATTATTCCACTTCCTTGTACCCTATCACTCGAGCCAAGCACCACCTCAAACAGTTTATCCCTTATCTTGCACAATTTGAGCTCCCAAGAGAGTTTTTCTGAGATAAAATTATGCGATGCTCCTGAATCTACCAACATCACTACCACTTTTTGGATATTTTTCCCAACATTTTCATGGTTTTGGGGGAGGATACCCCACCACGGAAGTAGCAGATAGTTCTAGTGCTCTTTAATGGCCACTTTAGGTTTCTCATAGAACAGGGGTAGGAATTTCTCTGCCCGATTCGCTTCATCCTCTTCAAAAATAAGTAATATTTGTAGTTCCTTCTTAGGGCATCTTTACCCTGTTGTATATTTTTCATCACAGCTGTAATGAAGACTTTGGCTCTTCTCTATAGTACATAAGCTTCAGACAGTCAATAGAATCTACTCGAGCCCCTAGTCATGGGTGGGAGCAAGGTCTAGTCCTGCCCTTGCGCTGAAGGGAGTGAATCTGGAACACCAGTGGCATGGCCACTTGTTGGGGGAATAGTCATTAAGGGCTTAACACATAGGGCTGGTCGAGGCCCTGCGTTTCTCTACCATGATTTGGGATGTTTGTAAGGCATTCTGGTCCTCAATACGCTACGCCGTATCCATTATCTTAAGAAGACCTTTGGGCTAAAATAGGTGAAGTTCTGCCACTGCCCGAATATTCAGTTGAAGGCTATTTATGAACTGCACTTCAAGAATTGATTCGGAAACATCTTTCAATGACGAATCCAAAATTTCAAAGTCACGCCGAAATTCTCTAAGCGAATCTTTCTGTTGAATCACTAATAACTTTTTCAGATATCCCACTATAGTGAACTTTCCCCCTTTTGAAACCTACAGCCACATCAGCTTACAAAAATAACAAGAAAAGTAAATAACTTTTTTGGACTTATTCCGAAAGTGGGCTCCCTCTGAGCTCGCATGAATAAACCTTGAGGTAAGGCCCTGCCCCCTGACACTTAGCAGTCGAGAACCATGAGTCTTCTCCTTTGGGGATATTGCCCCCAAGGAAAACAACAAAGAGAGTGAAGGTGTTTAGCCAACGCCCATAATGGAAGAAACTCAGGCAATGGAAAAACAAAGAGTCCTTACTGTTCTGCAGAGCAATAGAGGAATATAATTTAGGGCGACATCACGGTTCCAATGAAAAAGGCGGGTGAAGGGGAGTTGGGCGTTTACTTATGGGGCGCCTTTAATAAGGTACTAAACTTGAGTTGCGCTATGTTATACCTCTTAGAACATAAAAAACACTCATCTTGGGCCCTTATTATGTTTCACATGAGGTGCTGAGGGAAGTGTAGCAGGAGTAGGGAATGCAGATCTATGGCCTATCATTCCCAAAAAGATAGAAGACCTAATAGAGAATTAGTTTAGGATGAAAAGAGTCTCAGAACTTGAGTTAAGAATTGGTGGTCTGAAGAATTTACTATCGGATGAATTTCATAATTAATCAGTGAGTGTAATAAGCATTGCAAGTGTTTCAGGGTAGTATTCATCCTTAGAAGATGAGGTATAAGTTGGTGCCAACTCTGAAACTTTGAGGAATGCTTCAAGCCAGGACGAATATGCATTAATGGTTAAAGAAAAAACAAATTAAGCGGATAAATAGGGGAAAACTGGCTGTTTACTTTTATAATGAAGCTAGCAAATATTAGACTGTGACATATTTGGGACTTGAGCATTTTCAAGTTGAACCAAATTGCACCAAAGCCATTGAACTAGATAAAAAGAATGTCAAGGCCTTTTTACAAAAAGGAATGACTAGGGATTTGCTTGGCTATTCTTGGAGGCAATTGAAGATTTTAGCTACGCTCGTGGGCTAAAACCAATAGAAATTGCTCAAAATGTATACATGAAAGAACTACAATGGTTTTTTGAAATTGCAAAAACTTTGAAGAAGTTCATACATAACTTAAAAGTGCAACATTGAATCCACAAGGCTCACTTATAGACTAATTTAGTGGTAGTTGGCAATCGATCTAGAATGGAAGAGGATTCAAACAAATTAGGATGCACTAAATGGGCTTGGGTTAGTTAGATTATGGGCTTGGGTTTAGATTATAAGGGAACATTTTGTATTGAAAGGATGTCAAAGAATTTTAAGGAAATCTTGAGGGAGAGGTGAGCCTCCATCAATTGCTCATAAGGGGAAGAGAGGAACTTCCATTAATTGATTTTCATTCTACTTTGTTTTGTGTTCTTGGTGTTCATCCTTTATCCATCATATTATCTTGTTCTTCATTCTTTTTTTTTTGTGGATTTGATAGATTTTATCATATTACTACTTCTGGGGCCAATGCTTCCTCGATAGGGGTACTTTTAGGAAACAACTTTAGGGAGCCAACCTACTCTCTACGACAAGGCACTTATGCATCAAATTTCAATTGGACAAGTCATATGTCATCCAACAAAAGCTATAATAAATGGCTCGACTTTGGTTAATCTTTTTTAAACAGGCAGATGTTGGTTTTGAGAGTAGGTATTCAAATATTTCAGCAACTCTCTAACAACAAGGGTTTTCTTGGTTGCATTCTCCAAACATGTCTCACCTTGAGGACAAGGTGAATTTGGAGGGGGAGTATTGATTAGAACTTAGTCATGAAAGCTTATTGTGAAGTATTTAGAGAACCTACATTCCCATAAAATTCTGTGTTCTTTATTTTATTGGTCTTTTTTATAAACTGCAACATAAGTTTAGGTTGTATAAGCTTTTTGTGTTAAAAGTGGTATTTAGACTATCATGAAAGATTTTGGGGAGAGAGAGCCTCTATTAATTGATTATCAAAGAGAAGATGAAACCTTCATTAATTGTTCATCAATTTGTGTTTTTTTTTTAGAGGTTATCATTTTTAATTACATCATAGTTTTCGTGCTTTTGTCGATTGGATAGGTTCTATCACGTTATTTGCTTCAATTTAGTTTTTTCTTCTTCTTTGGTTGGATTACTTTGAATGTTATGTTTAGTCTTCTATTTTAAATTGATTTTGCTTTTAATTTTGACAAGTTTAATGTCTACGTGAGCTTTATTTAGGTTATTTGTTGTTTGGAAGGACCAAGGATTGGCATACAATATGAGACTTCTTATGCCGGTAATTCTAAGTCTATTCTTGCAATTTTTTCAAAGGAACGTGTTGCACTTAGTGTCTTGAGCAAACATTCATTTATGAGCAAAAGCTGATTGTTGAAGTTTAGTTACAAGGTTTCTTCATTTTTTTCTTGGTGGTCCGAGTCTAGATTTTACATTGCTTAAGAAGCATTAGCTTCAAACATTGTAGCTTGTATCGTTTCAGCATGGTTCTTCCCTCTTGAAGAATTAATTATTATAGTTCTATTGTGTTTCATTTGTGGTATTTCTCATTCGTCACTACCATCATTTACTTTCAGTGTATTCTTCGTTCCACGGAACATGTGAAAGTTAAGCTTGATGGTGTTTAGAGCAATTTACATATTTAAAACATAATTTCGATGTAAGATTCTGCTACTAATTCTCTGAAAATCTCTTCCAAAAAAAGCTCCAAAAAAGTTCCAGTTTGTGAGAGAATCATATACTTAGTTCATTAACCTCAAATGACTAGACATGGGAACACATTCTCCTAGTCCAACTTCCTACTTTGAGAAGCACCGTATAATCACAATGTCCTATGTTATTCCCTCCATTATATAAAATTTCTTTCATGGGCTGCCATGCAAAACTTGAGGACCATCATCTTCGCTTGTCAATCAATCTGACCCCATAAATTTTTTTCATGTGAAATATGAATGTGAATACCCTACTTAGGTCTTAGGATGCTATTCTAACAATTATTGTTTACGTGGTCTATAACCTGTAAATCGCAAGCACTTGTTTCAAAGTAACATTTATACATATCCTTTGCCCCTAGTTTTACCCTTTGGGATTGGTGTTGGGCTCTTGTTCAAGCTGAAATGCGAGGACACAGTATCTTTTTAGTTTCATCTTTAATATTTCTGCATGAAATCCGCAAACTCTTTTATTTGGGCAAATGGAACCTTAGACTAGAATGGTAGTAAATTTGTATTGCAATCATTTGTTATGTTTTGGGAAATTTAATTGGTTTAGGAAGGTACAATTCCAAAGCTGCCGGCAAGCAATTTATCTCGAGTTCAAATTTTAGTGATGCCTGTTAGTACCTATGGAGTTCAATTTTCTTGATCCATGATTTTCAGGCGAGCATTGTGAGTTTTACCATTGTGTGCTGGAGAGCAAGTCATTTCTTGAGAAGATGACTGTACATGAACATACAGTTCCATTCTTTCTACCAATACGAGAAACAGAAAATAACCTTCTCTCCTCCAATGCCATGGTGAGGTTGGTTCTTTGATTTGGATTCGCTTGCAAACATGAAACTGTTGTGATGGTTTATTTTTTTATTCTCCTTTTTATTTTTTTCAGAAATTCATAGATCATCTCGGAGAACTTCTGCAGGCCTACGTGGACAGACGAGAACAGGTTTGTCTAATATATGAATGTCATCAGATATTGTGTTGTCTTTCTCAAAACTTTTTATCATGCATTTCATTTTTTTCGATATTATTATGAGAATAGACTGCCTGAAGTAGCAATCTGTTCGAACCTATCAAATGCACTAAAGAAAGAACACAAAGAAACGAAGAACACAATATTATTATAGAAAAAGGATGAACACCAAGAACACAAAACAAAGTAGATTGAAGAGCAATTAATGGAGGCTCTCCTTTCCCCCTTCGTGAGAAATTAATGGAGGTTCACCTCTCACCCAAAATTTACCCTAAATCTTTGATATCCCACTAAACAATAACCCTTCACATATTTATACTACTCTAAGATATTGTCTCAACAAAAGAAATAACACAACAAAAAGAAAGGCCTCTTGGGCTAAGGGACAGAATTCTGTGGTGTTAAAAGTGTTTGCATTCAAATTTTTTAGATTAATTTTCTCATTTCTTGATAATGTGAAGTTTGACAACAAGAATGACAAAGGTTTGCAGTGAAAGATACTTGGTATGCTGCACTCCCTATAAAGTTTTATATTATCAAGACTGAAAAAAGGTTCTGGGTGAATGAAGAATTATACCAAACGGAGAAATTGTGCAACCTTAGGCTTTTCACTACAATTCTACGTGGAGGGAAAAGGATCTGATATGCCTTAAAGACTGAATAAGTTTATTTTCATGTAGTTTAAAACTTCACCATAGAATTTTAAAAGCTTTGAGAAATGAGAACTCGAGACAAAGTTGAGTTTTCTTGTACTGGAAAATTTTATGCTGATATTTTCTTGATATAGTGTTCAACATCAGTTGGCTGCATCCTTTTTCGCTTGTATTAATTTTTAACCTTAAGAGATTGAAATCATCAAAAGATTATTCACTTTTGCCTAGGTCCGGCTCATCAAGGAATTATATGGACATCAAATCAAAGAGCTGTATCATAGCCTGCCACACCACATGGTTGATTTTTTCCTTGATGATTTTGATTGGTTGGTATATATTTTTATTTTCTGTTGCATTTCACGAAGCTCGATTATTTTGTGCTGTTTGAAAATTTACAAATGTCATATGATGATCTTCTAAATTTCCTTTCAGCACGATTGGTTATCTTGAGATGATGTGAGATTCAAATTTCTTCATGATTTTTGTAGGATGATTTAGAAAATGGTCTTAGGGTAAACTACCAAATTCTCACATTGTTTTTAGTAATTGTTGTTGCATCTTGTAGTAGAAATCAATGGTTTGTTTAGACAGGCATGTTAATTTTAACATTGAACTGTTTTCAAATGATTTTTTTTTTTCTTTTTCAGCAAGCTTACCATCAGCATTAGGTATTCAGATCTCGTCTCGGTTCTCCCAAGTCAGATTAGAGTATTTGCTTGGCCACTACAATCCAAGAAAAATATTGTCAACTCAATATCTATGAATCAAAACGAAAATGAAGAACTTGGCAGTCACCCTTTCCCTGCTCGCCTATCCTATGCAGAGGATGCTTTACGAACAATGAGCTTACCTGAAGGTTATTACTATTTCGTAGTGGCTAACATTCTTTCCTTTATGAAAGAAAGCTTTCTTTACTCTTGTACCTGTTATTGCAATCATTTTTCCCTTTTTTGAGAAACTTGTCATAGACGCTATAAGTTAGAAGACGAAAAAAAAACACCCAAGCAAGAGCTAGATAGCAGCAAATAATTTCCTTTTCTTTGGGTTAGGAGGATAAGTTTTTAAAAATAATTACCCGTATGAGCTCACTTAGCAAAGTTAATTCTGGCTTCATTGAGATGGAAACTAGTTTTTAGGAATGTCTCTGTGGCAGAGTTAGTATAAGAATTACATTGTTTGTTCTCACGATCTCAAATTGCTTTACATGTCTGCAGCTCATCACCTATAATGCTGCTGACTGTATTATATGTTAATTTATTCAATGATTTGCTATCATCCATCTGGGAGGCCTCACTACTTACTACTTTCTGCATTGATTTTCATGTTCATGGGTGAACTTACGTGTTGCTTCCAAATTCCAGCATATGCTGCAATAGTGTTTAACTTGCCAGAGGCTCTTCAGCAAATACTTCAGCAAAAGTCATCCCCGGCATGATCTCTCATGGCTTCCCAGGAATGGCTGCACGTGTAGATAGGCGAGGCAAGTGAAGACAAACATTAGATTCCAATCAAATTATGTAGCATGAGGTTAGGAATGTGCTATTGTTTGCTCGTAGTTTGATTCATCGATTAGTAGCAGAAATCATTTGACAGTGCAGTTATCTGCACAAAATCTTACTTAGAGGCCTTATTTCCAGTGGTCGCATAATGTCTCAATTCTTTTTCTTTTTGTTTTGCCATTTTTTCTTCCACCCAATTTGAAGTGCACATGACAAACTTTGGTGGGGCGGTGGAGATATACTATCCCTTTCACCACCTTATTTGAAAAGCAACTCTGGACACATTAAAGCTAACTCCATTTCCTCCAAAGTACATTACTTTCTAGGCAAAGTGGAGATTGCCTTTAATTCTATCTTCTAATTTGGATTAGGGTTCGGTCATCTATATTTAAATTGATAGATGTTTTAGCTTTCAATCTGGATGTCAAGCTTTGAAATCCTTCATTCATCTCAACCACTCCAAAATGAAACAGACATACGAGGAGATTTATATGTACAGGGAACCAGCTCCACATGCAAGTATGAAACGATCCATTCAACAACCAATGAAACAGATGGAACCAGAAATCCAGTTATTTTCCCAATTGGGTAGGAAAATAAGCAATCTATTTCGTTCACAAAAGCATAAAAATGTACATGAGCTCAAAAGGAACTACCAATGCAAACTATCTTGGAATGAAAATTCATCAACTGCCAAAATTTGAAGGATAGAACAGTTAGGTTTCGACCATAGGCTCTGGCCCAGATGGCTCCCCACCACATTTATTGGACTGGTGCACTGAGTTAAAAAGAATGTCCTTGATGACCTAAGTATAAAAACAGAAAGGAATTTCGTTGTGGAACTGCGTCAACTTAAGCCATTTCCATTAAAAGACAAGGATTCTTATGAGTAACCTGAGACATAAGACCATGAACCTGCTCCACAGTTATCTTAGCACTATCCCGCGTGATCTTAGTCAGTTGCGACTCTTCCTGCAAATTATCAAGTTTCACATAGAAGATTGATCAGGTTTTTGAATGAAACGCACTCCAGGTAGCATTAAGATCAGTACTCAAAGTAATATAGACAACATTAAATTAAGGAACAAGAGAAGGTTTTTCCCTATAAAGTATACCTCTTTCTTTCTTTGCGGAGCAATTAGAGGGCCGAATCGTGTGTGAGACAGCTGATTCTCTACTTGCTCAAGCTTTTCAGCTGCATATTGAAACAATGTCAATGGATCAACGTGTAAAACTCAAAGAAGAACCAAGAATACCTAAATCCGAGATCTGTCCAGCAACGTAGTCACCGTTTCCTAATAAAGGAGAAGACGAGAGGGTATTCACCCAATACTTATTCCATAGCAGATCCAAGAGATGGCAGTCAAGAGAAGACTTAAAATAAGTGATATCCAATGCATAGTACTGCAAAACATCAAAAGTGAAAAACAGTCTAGAATGCATCGAAAGGTTGAAATGTAGGAGGGGAAAAAAGACCTGTTTACAGTGGACGCCAAAGTCTTCAATCTTATTTAGAGGGATGGTCTGATACTCGGACACAGGATCATCAGGAGGTTTATATCCTTCTGGATATGTCCTGAAAGCTCCAATCTCAACTTTCCCAGCAGAAACAGTTCTGGTTGGATCAATAACGACTGCCAAAAATGGCTCCTGAAATTGCTGGTTTAGCATTTGAGTGGAAACATCAATACCAGAAAGCCAGCATCCATAACCTGGGTGAGAATGGTACCACCCAACTACATTCTCCAAGCGTCCTGCCTGCAATGTACACGCTTAAGTGACGAACTCCAGATGGAATCTATCAATGGACATAAAATTTGAATTTGTAAAGTTTCTACAATTCCACAACGAAGACTGATTACCTTGAGAAATTGGGAAATTGGGAAATTCGGGAGGGACGGAGTCATCATTAGAAAATCACCATAAATGATCTTAAAAGCATGAAAACAAGCTTTATATAACGTTTGCTAATGTACTGAAGGAAAATCTACAACACTCTTACCCCACATGAAAAACTGTGCACATTGCTACGAATAAAAATTTCAAAGGTTCAAATAATTATAAAAGAAAAACGAACGCAATATTCTCATCCAACTATTCCACATTAGAAGACTGAATAACTTAGACAAGATGATGAAACAAAGAACCTGTTTGTTGGTCTGGGAATAATCAACCATATACTCGTACGCATCGGCCTGGGCATTAACCCTAGTCTCAGTGCCTTCAACGGGCAAAGCAAAGGCGTCCATGACAATGATAGCGTCACCATCGGTTTTCCCCTGCATAAGACCCATGACCTCAATAGTACCGCCGGAGCGAGCATGGACGACCATCTTGAGAAGAGCGAGCGCAGAGATCTTAACGCGCTTGAAATAGTGAGGGTCACTGGACCAAGGCTTCTCCTGTTGGAACTTAGCTTGCGCCGCCTCGTCGTAGTAGAAGATGGCGTCGGAAGAAGGGTCGGGAGGTATGGAGGCGGTGGACGGAGTGTCGATGGCGATGATGTCGTTCTCAAGCTCCCATGTCTTCAGAGCTATTTGGGATGAAGATGGGAAGGGCTCCATTTCTGAGAGCTCGGACGCGGAGCTGAGGTCCCCCTTCATTTTATACGCACATTCATTCAGTCATAACTTAAATAAATTAATTCACAAAAATATTATTATAATTAATAATATATAACTTACCTCGAACAAATCTTTTTCCTTTTCAATAAGAATTAATAATATAACTTTTATTTTTTATTCTGTGGTAAAATTGATGGGAAATGTTACATTATTCTTTCGAGAAATATATATTTTGAAAGAGAAAAATCAAAATTGAATAATAATATATCACCAAAATTGATACAAAACAGGAAGTTTTGCTCTTAGAAATCTGAATTGAGGCATATAAATGATCAGTACATACAAATTGGCACACAACATTTATTTCCAAATCCAATTCCAGTATTCATGTCATACATCAAGAGAATTTATCAGGTTTGAGAGAACCTGCGAATCTGTAGCACGATTTCGGGCGAACCATTCACAATGATTTCGACGCAGCCCTCGAAAAAAAAAAAAAAAAAAAAACTTTCTTTTGACCAAGTGCGGCGTCCTCAGTGGTGGCGTTTTTCAACCAACCTGCCACTCGAGATGTCAGACTCTTATAAGCAACTGCAATGTAACCAATCCAACTCTCAGTGTTTAAGTCCACCCAAGCCATGAGAAAATGCATACCTGATCTTCATCAAAGTGGGCTCGGCGCTGCCTCCACGAGCTGCATATACACGAAATTCAACGTGATAAGTAATAGCAATGGACAATCAAATTGCAGCAATATCATGATTTCGATGTGTGCTTGTATTGTTACCGTCGGTGAGAAACTACAAAGAAGACTGAGAAAGAAGGTTGCAAGATCGACCATCATTAGAAAATTAAACAAAGATTACGTTAATAATCTCAGCTTATGAAAGATTTCAATTAATAATAAAAGCTCAGAAAACACCAAACACAAAAGTGGGTTTTCTTTTTTTACCTTGGACGATTAGAAGTTCGTCTCGGAATAGCATTTGTAATCTCATCATTGATCTCGTCGTTCCTGTCGTCAAATTCAACAGACACAACAGACCTGTCGTCTGAATTCCTCGTGCCGAAACTGGATCGATGACTTCCTCTTCTTGTATTGCCAACTCTCGATCTTCTCCTGTTCCTAGAATTTCTGAAATTATCAAACACTTGATAAAAAATACAAGAGTTCCACCAGTTGGCTTCTCTATCAGCTTGGTAATTCTCAAATTCATTTCCAGATTCATCCCCATATTCAATAACATAGTCTCCTAAAACCAATCCACGCGGCACTGCAGAGTGTATGGTACTCAAAACATCAATAATCTCAGAAGACTGCTGGAAGTTTTCCCAATCGAGCTGTCTTGCCGGATCAATCTTCGAAGGACGAGCATGAGGGTGCTCTAATTGCACATGAGCTTGAAGCTCAGAGTAAGTTCCCTTAAATGTACATCTCTCCTCCTCGCAAAACCGCTTCTTTTGATCCAAACGAGACCGAGGCTTATCAAGAATCACCCACCCTTTAACATCTCCTCTGCACAAAGGACAACAAGAATTGGAACAACTTTCTGACATTGTCACATCAGATGCTGACGGGAATGGAATGCCATATGCGGTTTTGAAGCGGTCTAGACAGTTTGAGTGAAGATGGCCCGTGTCACACACAAAAGGGCGGCACCCTCTATCGTAAGAAGAGCATTGGAGTAGTACGCTATTGTGAGGAATATCTAGGCATATAGGACAAATGACAGCATCCCAATCAGTATTCAACTGAATATCATCCAAGAGATATGTAATGCTCGAAAGCTCCCTATCATTCAAAGAAACGACGGCCATGAAATTGGCAACTGGCTTGATGAAAAGAAAAAAAAATAGAATATAGCTGATTAGTGTCAGTCATCAATAAAAATAGCAAAATTCAACTGTTCAGTTGTTCAGATAAAGAATGAAGATCGAACTAGAAACAACATATCCAGGCCAAACCAGCTAAAGAAAGGGACTGATCTGAAATGGTATAAGACTCTATTCAACTGATGCTTGGCAGGAAGACAACAGCTCCACCAGAGGGGTATTTGTTTTTGGATAAATTAGATTAATCATTAAATACTAACTCCATGGGCTTAATTACAATCTAGGACATTTGATCAAGCCCAGCTAATTTCATAGCTATAAGGAGCAAAGGCCTGGAATAAAAAACCGATAAGAGAGGTGACAGTTTCTTTAATCTGAAACAATAAACCCGTATTGTAAATTCAAAATCTATCTCCAAGTCACAACCACCACAATAGAAATATATAACAACCAAGATAAATAGCATTTCTAGCACACTCTAACGTCGAATCTTTGTTTTGAACTAATCAGCAACAACTAAATTTGGGGAAAGAAAAAGTGATGATGAACTGAGAACGCAAAGATTCATTAACTCAACATGATTCAACATCTGCTCAGAGAAGCGAAAGACGAGACACCTGCTAATAACATAATGAAAAACTCATGGAAATTAAAAGACCAACACGTACAGTTGGGTATGAGAAATCAAACACGAACAGTTAGGTATGAGAAATAAAGAGACAGAAAAAGCATAAGTTACAGCAAAAAAAAAAAAAAACAATATTGATCGTCGCAAAGAAAGAGTCGATTTACAGCTATCAATACAAGAGAAAAATCATGGCAGGGAATCGAAACAATCCGAAAGTAAAACAGGAAGATGAAAAAATGTGAGAGAAAACAGAGGAACAATCAGAGCAGCGCATCGCTCCTCAGAAATAGATACTGTGGAAAGCATCATAGAAGCCCAGAGAAAAAACCCAGCTGAAATGGCAAGAGAGAGTACCTGGCTCTGTTCGTCGCGGTCGAGAGAGGGGAAAGGGGAGCTGAGGTTCTGTTTCAACGAAGACGATATCGCCGATTTGCCGCCACCTCCTCGCTCGCCTCCTTGATCATATTCTTATTTTTTCCAAAATAATGATACAAACCAAACTACATGACGACATTTTCCCCGGTGAAGAATTTGGCCCCTCGAATGTGGTCTGCCATTCCGTCCAAAAAGGCATCACTTAGACATAACTCTTGGGCCGAGCTAAATATTTAACTTGGACACAGTAATTTTATTGGGCCGGGTTCTTTTTCAATTGGACCAACTTCGTACTTCCAAAACCCCAATTAAATATAGTTTTTAGCAAGGATTAGCGAAAAGGGCTGAGTGGTCCCCAGCACTTCAAAGTGCTGACATGGAAGCTGGTTTGATTGGTCAAAGCTGTATACCACCTCCTGGATTGACACGTGGAACATGTCATTTGATCGGTCACGTGAGCCATACGTATTTCTCTCGCTGTAAAGACTTGGTCCCAATCCCTCTTTTATCACGTCATTTCTTCTCTCTCCTCCACTTCATCCCCGGTGTTATATTATACGCTCTCTCTCTCTCCCCCTCTCCCGATTCGATGACGCAGCCTTCTGCTATTTTGACTTCATCAGCACCGTTATATACTGTCTGTCCACCCAAATAAGAGGTAGAGGGAGAAAGATCGATATCCATTGCATGAAACGAAGGGGGAGAGAGAGAGAGACTTGGGACTGCAACGCAGCAAGCATAATGTCGGAGTGATAATAGCCAACAAGGTGATGAGGCTATGGACATGCCACCTCTTTCTTCTCCTAACCAGAAACATACCATCTCTCTCTCTCACTCTCATCAGACTAATTCCCAACATTCCACATTCTTGGGCACTCCTCTTCTCCCTAAACCAGATGCCTCTTGAAAACAGCGTCGCTCCTGGTTTCTCTTTACCCAACTCCTAAAATCATAGCATTAGTTAGTCTTAGAGCTCAGCCACGGAAAAGAAGTGAGTTCGGAATGTAGAACATTAGAGCATTCTTCTCAACATTCCGTCGATTGTCTCAAATTTCATCCACTCTTCCCACAGATCGCTCCATTCAAATAGCTACATAACATGCATTATTAATATAAATCAAAGTACAAACAAGGACCTTCGCAAGAACCACATATTAATCACCCCAACGCACACCACATTTCGAAATAAAACACACTTTCCATACCTCCAGTTTTATTATATTCCTCACAGTCCCTGCAGATAAAGGGTTCCTCGATTCGTGTGCCATGAAATGCAGTATAATTGAAGTGTTTTTAGTTCCCTTGAGATTTGAGGGTTCATATATCACGAACTTGAAACGCATTAGGGTTTTTGACGACGATGTCGTACATATGAACCGAGGTGAACCTGGAGAAATCCCATGGAAGGGAGATCAAATCCATGGAGGAACCTTTGTGCAGCGCCGTCGTGGTATCTCTCCCACCCTAATCCAGTCAGAAACGTTTCCAGCAAAGTGTACGACGTCACCGGCTGCCCCGTCGGCAAGTGCACCAGAGTTTTCCTCCTTGACCCCGCTCACGTTTTGCCTCCCTCCGACCGACTCCCCCTCGGGGTTTTCCACCCTTTGCATCACTCCATTGTTCTTGAAAACCCACACACAAGACATGTTTCTTTCTCTTTCAGGGGTTTATGTTAATTTTTTTGGGAAATACGCCGTTGAGCAATTAGAGCAAATCACTTGTTTGCTGGAGAAGACGAAAGAAATTAGGGGGTTTATATATGAGTTATGGAGGCAGATAACGTGAGAAGAAGATTCTTTGAAAATGGTGATGTTATCGATTCATAGCCAAAGAATGTCTTTAATAGCCTCAAGCTGGATACAATGGGCCCCAATGTATCTAAACCAAAAATGATTGAATTCTTGCGGATGTACAGGTTGGAAATCAATGGAGAAGTAACGGCATTTTTGGTGGTGGCCGGAAATCTGCCGGAGGAAAGAACTAAAACCAAAAAAAAAATATTGATGGAAGGAAGAGCTTGTGACCTTCAATCTCACCCTAAAGTCCTTGAAGAAGGCTGGAGTATTGAAGCACCAAGAAATCACCAGCTCGGAGGGAGGATTCCTTTGAGATAACCTACGGTGGCCGGAGGTGCGCCGGCTGCCAGTTTGAAGTTGGAAATGCCCGTGAGAGGGAGATGCTCAAAGCAACTTTAATTCAAATTCCAAATTGAAATTACAAGCAAGGATTTGGGGGAGGTTTTATCAGCTGAAAAGAGAGGAAAAAAGGATGGAAAATTATGAGCCAAAGTCATGCAACATGCATGCTGAAAATAAAAATAAAGGAGGGAAAATTGGACAAATGAGAATGCAAGAATGTGATGGCCACGTGATCTTGCACCCCTTCAGCCAATTTTTCTTTCTTTCTTGGCCCAAAATACCTTTCTTTCAGCCAAGAATCCCTCATGCAAAACCCCATGCAAAAGCATGCAAAATAACTAAAATGTATCTAGCCGAGAAACCCTCTCGGGTTCTCCTAAAATGTAACGTAAAAAATAACGTAAAATTATACTAAAAAAATGCAATAAAATTCCTTCACTCCATTGAAGTGTTGATGAGTTGAGTCGTGGGACATTTGGTCACGTTTGCATGTGACTTTAACTCACCATGCAACGTGAACTTCAACCGGGTTCATGTGCGGGCTTGATTCCGGGAGGCTTGGTTCTTGTTTGTAAGTCCACATTTTCTCCATGCCAATTAATCACGTGTTTTGGCCTTGTTTGATCCTCTAAAGTTGGCTTAGAAATGTATAGTTCATCAATTAATTTTCCTGCAAAATTAACAAACATTTTAGAAAATTCTCGAGCTCGGGCTCGGGTGATTGTTCCATTCAGTATGCCAATCCGTGACATGTCATCCTCCCCAGATTCTTGAGGATTTGACCTCAAATCCAAGGGGAAGTCAGCTCCATCTTGTTCATCTTCATCATAGCTAGCAAATGGAGAAAGATCTTGTACATCATATGTGGCTAAAAGTCCATAATTGACGGTTAACTCGAGTTTGCATGTACTTGGGTTGAATTCATCAGCCCAAAAATTCTTCATGCTTGAGATCTTCTTAAAAGTTAGCCATCCATGAACAATTTCTATTGGTGTTTCATAAGATTCTATGCATTTCACAACAACATCATTCTTTCCTCAGCCAAAGTAATCATTAATCCGGTTTATACTATGCCACCACATAACTAGTTCAACATGAGTTTCACTATCCCAATTATAATTCATAGTGTTCCCATAATAATCAGCAATGTATTCTTCCAAGTATTCATGGGATCTAATATGCATAAGTACTGTAAAATCTTTGAAGCTATTAGTTAGCAAGAAAGGAACTACTAACTAATCGTGGCGGGTGCACGCCTATTGTAATTTCCGAAAGTAATCATTCTTTCCATGCACGGTGTTTTCTCTATTCACTCCTTTAGGGCACCAAGACTTCACATTATCACCACATGTTAGAAGGATGAGAAGTTCTAAACCATTTAACCACCAAAAGAAGTTGATAACCCAAATTCGTCCATGTGTTTCTTCCCAAACTAAACGTTCATCCCAAGATAAAAGTAATATCCAAAACATAAGGTTGGTTGAAAACTTTTCCATCTTAAAATAGAAAATAAACCACGCACTTGTATACTTCTCCTTGTTCTCAATGACATGATCAATCATAATCTTATTCCAAGGAAACAAAACAGTTTTAAAGGCCGTTGTACCAACTTCAAGATCACGAGTATTTAGTTCTCATCACTCCAAGCTTTTGTATCCAATGCCCATGGTTCATGTAAACAAAATGTATCGAAATTCAAAAAGCTTATAAAATCATCATGTGTAATTCCAAATAAGTTGTCCCTCATTAATTTCTCAATTTTGCAACTAAGCAAAGCAAGTTCATAATTTTGCAAGAAAAGTTCCTTAGCTCCAAAATTTGCATGCTCGAAAACAACCACGAAATTCTTCTTCAAAAAGTTCACGTCAACATCATTAAATTGTCCACTATTTATCCCGCCAATCTTATGAAGATAATTAAGCACTTGGTTAAATGGATCATACCTTTTGGCCACAACCTTATTCGGTTTGACCATTTCAGCCTCTCGGTCTACTTGGATACAATGGTATTCCATTACAAGCTCTTCAAAATCATTTGTCCATTCCATGCAAGGATGATAGGTTGCTGTAAATATTGGATCTACATAGCCGAAGGGTTGGTTCACGTTAATTTGAGACATAGGGTGGGCGATCCCGGCTTGTTGGAGCTCTATCTTTATTGAGGTTCCTGTTAGCTTTAAATGGTTTTAAAGCAATCAATTATTTTTTATGATAACTATGTAAGATAAAATTGAAGTTTTAGCAAGTGCAGCTAGGCTCGTAGAAGCAACTTATGTCGACAGGTATGTACATATGTCGACCGCTCAAAGACCAGAGAAGAATCATATGTCGACCGTTTATCAAGTATGTCGACCGATTGAAGACAATTGAAGTTCAAGAGATTGGATCTATGTCGACTGGACGAAACATATGTCGACCGCTTAAAATCCAGAGAATGATCATATGTCGACAGTCTATCAAGTATGTCGACCGGATGAAGTCAATTAAAGATCAAGACATTGGATCGTATGTCGACCGGACAAAACTTATGTCGACCGCATGGAATCCAGAGACAATTGTATGTCGACCGTTTAGAACATATGTCGACCGTTCAAGTTTCCAGCGGAAGAAGAATTCTGAAGTTATGTCGACCGTTAAAGAACGTATGTCGACCGGCCAAATAACAGAGAGATTTCCATGTCGACCACCAAGAGTAGATGTCGACCGAAGAACTTCGAGATACCGAAGGTCTTCGAGATACCGAAGGTATGTCGACAGTTGAAGAACTTATGTCGACCGACTAAATTCCAGACAGTTTTGTATGTCGACCACAAAGAGTATATGTCGACCGAAGAACTACAAAGATACTGAAGTTATGTCGACAGCTTCAATGACATGTCGACCGGTCAAGACCAACGACAGGAAAATTCTTCAACGGCTACTTTCTTATGAGTCTTAACGGCTATCT
>QAOC01015554.1:3741-19261 GCA_003255005.1 Begonia fuchsioides
GCGTATAAAAATTCAACTTTGCAACATAGAGAAATCGCGGTCAGAACGGGGCAGAACTTTCTAGATTTTCATCATTAAATCAAAATGGAGGCATCAAAAGAAGCTTTTCGGAGCCTAAAGTTTAAAAATTGAAATATTATGCGTCCAAATTAGATCATTGAACACAAAGTTATGGCCCTTTGAAGTTTTAACACTGAATTATGCAATATTTTTAATAATCACGACTTGTAATTGCTTATGATTTGAATGTTTTTCTGAAATTATTTTGCAACTTCAAATGAAAATGTATACGAATTTATTTTGCAAAATTTAAAAATTTTCGATGAACTAAGTGCTATTCTTTTAACGGTTCATGCTATTCCTTTTCTGGTGTCTTGGGACCGTCTGCAATTTAAGTTTTTAATTTTGAATTTCCGAGATTGATTTGTTACAGTCATTTATTAATTAAATTGGTTTATACCGACAATACTCAATCACAAATTTCAGCAATGTAGTTTTAGCTTCGAATTAAAAACTTAAGATCTCCCCGTATAGTCTCACACAACAACTAGGACACACGAAGTCATTTTGAATAGTTAAACAAATTTTTGAGTTAAAGAATATTACCTAAGTTGAATGGAGTTTGATTTATTGTAGACTTTCAAGTGGAATGATGAAAAATCAACTATTATCCTAGTAAAGCCTCTCATTACTGTCGCGACCTGAAACTGGGCATAGACAGACGCCGAGCCCAATGACCCGATTTTCGAAGGAACCTGACCACTAAGACCGAGGCTCGAGTGTTTAATTGAAATCAAAAGGCGGAAGTCTTAAAATTTCAAGCAAGCTCAAACATTTAATCCAAATAGTCAAATAGCATACATAAGATGTTTCAACCCAATAATATACACGAGAAGTTTTACAATTTAAAATAATACAACGTTCAAATTTTTCAAATACAAATTGGAGAATTTAAACTCCAATATAAGTCTTACTGATCATTATCCAGAAATGATCATGAAAACAAAGTTTGTAGCCAAATGGGTGAGTGACTACTCTCAGTAGAGATTTTATTTTTATTATTAAACTATAAATAAATAACATGTTTAAACATGATTTTGAACAATCCGTAAATATGTAAATGCACAATGAGGTGCAATGCAAATGATGTGTATACATCCACTCTAAGGTGGTGGCAACCATAATGTAAATCCACAATAAGGTGTAGTGCAGATGATGTGTATACATCCACTCTAAGGTGGTGGCAACCATAAAAACCTGGATCCGGTTTAGGGATTCGAAACCCAAAGACAGGCTTAGCCGTCCCTATTAACCATTTGTGCACAATAACTCACACATGCTCAATGATGAATGTGCAATGCATATGCATATGTTCAATAACAATAAAGACAATAATAATATAATTGTAATTAAACATTTAAAATTAGTATTAATATAAAAACTCATACTTTTTAATTCCTTGAAAAATTAGGTCGGAATCGAGAATATTAAATCTCGATTTTAGGTCGAATTNTCTTGCACATTCCTTAATATTTTTCAAAGACAAACGTTTTGGCACCTGAATTGTCAACAACAGAAGACGGATCTAAAATCTCTCATCCCACCGATTTTCTCTTCGTGTTGCTCTCTCTCTCTCACGTCTCCTTCTCTCATATAACATATGATATATGTTATATTATTAAATACAAATATAATATAATAAAATTTTTAAAAATCAAATTATAATAATCGATCGAGTAACGATTATTTTTTGACTTTATCTTTCGATTCTTCGATCAATTATCTCAATCGATTATGTGTCCACCTAATTAGAAAAATTGACTTAATCTACAAAGTCCAAAATTTACGAAACAAAAATCAACGGTAAATTCGAATTCAAAACTTTGACCGAGAATACCAATAATACACGTAATGAATCACGACAAATTACTAGCTAAAAATTCAACAATTGACTAGTCAGTAAACGCGAAAAAATATAATACAAATTTTACAAATCAATTTTTACAGTGTTTACGATTACTCTAATTACAAAATTGTTTCTTTTAAATGATAGACATATTTTTGGAATGTGGTAAAAAAACAATTGTATTTGGTTGAAAAAAATTAATTATAAATGATGCATTTTTTATTCTAAAACACAATGTGATTCTATACACTTCCGCAGTGAAGGGTTGAACCGCCCCACTTTGCCGTCTTATCCTTTCCAAGGTGGGTTATCACAATTCCCGATTAAATTAGGAGGGCATCCTTAATCGTTCTTATTTGTCTCCGAAACAGATCAAATAAAAAAAAAGAATATTGGATAGAACATCATAGTAGTTGGTCTATTACTGTTGGCACAAAAAGGGCAACTCGCAGTGTGAAACTACCCCACGCAGTGTCCGACACTATTGACCTTGAATTGAATTTCTCAATGTTCGACCACCGTTTCTAAATTCTCACACCTTCTTCGAAATGGTTCTCTCAAGGATTTAATGTTGTATACATTCTTAATTTCAAGTCAAATACTTGTTCAATGATCCCCTAACAGGTTTGATCAACACTACAAAATCGGATTATAATGAAAGTATATTAATATCATCGGTTTATTGTGGATATTCTTCATTAATCTGAGTATTCAATTAGTTAGGGCTATAATATAAGGTCATTATGATTATTGCATGTAAAACGTGCGATGAAATTGGAGAGTTACGCGGTGAGGTCGACGAAGGTTCAGAGAAGAATCATAAATAAGTAAAGAAAAAAAAAGAAGACAACTTGCGATATGGTAAATACTTTTTAAATATTAATACTTCAATGGGAATATATATGAAATTCAGTCGCCGAAAACTAGACGAAGAAAGGTAGGAAACCTTTTTAGCTGAATGGCAGACCTTCCAATCCAGAAATCTATAATGTTTGGAGAAAGTAGGAGATCAGATGATGATTATGGTTTGTTGGAATCCATTACCGAGTACCTTCTCGGGGACAACGATGGAACTTTTCTGACCTTTTCTTCTTCATCTTCTTCTTCTTCTTCGCCATTGGTATCGCATTCGCTTTGCTCAAGCTTTTCTGCTAGTGCATTGAAAATTGGAGCTTCTGAAACTGAGGGCCTGACAATGGCTGGGGCGGTTGAGTTTGAGAGGGCCCAGAAGAAGAAGGTGGAGAGAGAATATCAAGGGCCAAAGAGTGGAAGAGGGTTCATGGGAGTGAGACGGAGGCCGTGGGGAAAATACGCGGCGGAGATAAGAGATCCGGCCAAGAATGGAGCGAGGGTATGGCTGGGGACTTACGAGACGGCGGAAGATGCGGCGGTAGCTTACGATAGAGCCGCGTTTAAGCTACGAGGATCCAAAGCTAAGCTCAACTTTCCACATCTCAATGGCGCAAACGACGTGGAGCTGGCTAGGGTTTATCCCAAGCGTGTCTCACAGTCGTCCCGAAAACACAACTGGCTCGAATCAGAATCAAAACAGTCCTAACATCGGCTGGTCGCGAGAGCAAGATATGGTGTAATAACTCGGAATTTTAAATCCCAAATTTCAAGGAAAATTTTTCGCGAAGTTTGACTAATCAATTGTCGTATACGGAATGTAAATTTGTCGTATATATCACGTACGACGACTTAGTCAAACTAATTAAATTGAGATATCTCGGAACGAAATCGAGCTACGATTTTTGAATGTAACGTAAAAGCCGATTTAAGTGGAACGACGGAAATCGAACGAAAATTGAAAACGTTGCACGAAATAAATATTATGTTTTAATAATATTATATTATTTAATATAATATAATATTATTAATTATAATATTTATTTATATTAAATAAGAAGAAAGAAAGAAGTAAAACTTCTTTCCTTCCCTCCCCCGAAGCCGAGAAACAGAGGGAAACCGGGAGAAAAGGAAACACCGGTGAACGACGTCCGTTCGACAAGATCTTGGTGTCGAAACGTCCGCAACGAAGAGAGGAGCAATCCCTTAAAGCGGTTTCGAAGGTAAGCCCGTATTTTGGGAGAAATCGAACCGCGAGTTTAGGGTTTTGATTTCGATTTTTCAAACAGCGGTTTTTCTCGCAATTGTTGGTACGGTTGAGTCCGTCTCGACGATACGAGTATTTTGGCATAAAGATCGTCGAGAACGGAGGCCAGAATCAGCGCCGGTGACGGGTCAACCCGGGGCGGGTCAGACTGACTCGACCCGAGAGTTGACCCGGTCAACGGTCAAACGTTGACCAGTCAACAGTTCGGTTGAACCGGTTCAACCCGAACCGGTTCAGTCCGAACCGGACCCGAGGGTCCCGAGGCCCGTTTTGGCCGGTTTTTCTGTCTTTTCACTCGGTTTTTGATTCTCTTCTCTTATACAATATATTTGAGTTATTACAGAAGAGTTTAACGAAATTGAACCGAGCCCGGAACCCGAGAAAAGGAAAAAGAAAGGGAAAACGATCGTTAAAAGAGGTAAGTTATTCGTATTTTCTGCATTAAATCTAGATGCATGGTTTGAAGTTAATAATAACCATATCTTGGTGGTTGACACCCAAAACGACGTAGCGCACGTCTGTTTTAAAATATTAATATGTTTATAATCCAGATAGGGCATGATTTATATGACTGGTTTGCATGATTTAAATGATTGATATTTTATTTGTATGCCTATCTGGATGGAAGTGGATATCGAATTCGGTTTTGGATTTCCACGTTTATTTAGAAACTGGATTTGGTTTTATAAATGTGGATTTTGTTTGAAACGATCGGCTCCATTCGTTCGGAGTTGGTAGGGTTGGTCAGGTGATCGACCTCATTCGTTCGGAGTTGGTAGGGTCGGTCGGCCGGTCGGCCTCATTCGTTCGGAGTTGGTAGAGTTGGTCAGGTGATCGACCCCTTCGTTCAGAGTTGGTAGGGTCGACCTATGTCTTATCACTTGATGTGATATGGGATGGTGATGGGGCGGTGATGACGCGTTCCCTAGGGCACCTTAAATCTCCCTAAACATCGCCAGGGTTTACTGCATGCGTGCAGGGTACGATGACCGGGATCAGAACCATCTTAGCGGATTGCCCTGTGTACCCAACGGACTGTGTGCCGTTGTTATTTGACCCGGGTAGCTAACGGTAGGGTTCTTGATCGTCATCGGGTAACGGTAGCTTGGGTCCGGGACACCTTACCAGGAGGCCTTTAGATGGCAGTTGGCTGAGGCGACTGTAGTTTGATCCGGGTGGTTAAGGTTGGTACCCAGGAGGGACCGGCACCGGGTTTCTTTCTGACTCATGAGATGGTGAGTCGTTTGCCCATCTTTCTATGGTGTGCCGGGGTGGTCCTTGTGTGACACTCTTTTTTCACCGATATTGGATGTATTTGATGGTTGTGAGGGTATTTTGTAGTATAGTCACCTACGTATGTGACGAGTTTTCTAAATACCTCACAGGGGCCCGATGGGCCGGGTTTTTCCCAAGGGGAAATGATTGATTTTTATTGGGCTCGTGGAGCCAGGATTTGAAATGGTGAAATATGTATGATTTTGATTGAATTTCAAAATGCGTGCATCATATAGAATAAATCGCAATTTTTGGGAAAAAGGTTAAAATCTAAGTTTTAACCGGAATGCATTAAATATAGGTAACTTACGAGTTTGTCACTCACCCAATCGACAATATGTTTTACCAGGCTAGCAATCTACTTTGGAACTAGTAGAGATTTCTTAGAAGAATCTCTTTAATATTTTCCTTTGTTGTAACTGGTAAGAAATTGTGAGTGGATATATTTGAATAATATTTCTTTCGATTTGGTTGTATAATGATTTATTTATGCTACGATTTATAACATTTTGGATGGATAGACCGGGATATTTTGGTAAAGAAAAATTTCCGCAAGTTTAAATAGCCTTTGGGTCGGATTTTCGAGTCTGCCGAGGTGGATTTGGTTATTTGACTTGGCGTTTCTGTGAGGCCCTACTTCAGAGCGTGACAGATTGCACATCTTTTTTTGCGATATAAGTGAATTTGCTACCGAGAACAAGAATGAAATGGTGTCACATTTTATAACATTCGTATCCTCGGTCTTACAAAAAATCTACATTCTGCTACCACGACTAAGATATTTTAACTTTTGCGCTTGTTGTCGCTGAATCTGCTCTCAAATTCTACACATCTCCTAAGATATTTAAAATTCTTCTTTTTTTTGTTGGGATTTATTTTTTAGTTTGCCATGATCCGAACTTAGGATCTTAACCCTGCTACCATGACAAAATATAAAACAACCTCAAATGTATTGTAGATTCATAATAATTTAATTATTTCAAACCATGACAGAGGCATTGAAATAAGTAAAGAAGATAAAGCGAAAACTCAACGAAAAATGGTATCTTAGAAGAACTAAATAAGATAGTCTGGTCATGGAAGACCTATAAGACAAACTTCTTTTGGAATGCCTGTATTTAAAATGCAGAAAATTATACATCAAAATTCAACTAGGGGTGGGCATCGGTTTGGTTTGAACTAGAAACCAAACTGAATCGAAACCTTATAGTTTGATTTGTTTCAATATTGTAGAAAACCAAAAAAACCGAACTACGCAACAAACCAACTAAAACCGACCGTATTCATTGGTTTTCGATTTTAATTTCAAAAACGAGCAAAGCCGACTCAAACCAAAGTAAACATTAATGTAGTAAAACTGAAGGATTTTTTAAATTTACTATGTAAGAAACCAAAACTTCAAAGTTGTTTTGGATATGATTTTTAGTTGTTTACAATGTTGAACAATATGAAATTCGCCATCTTTATTACTTTAGTCTTTGTACAACATTTTGCAATTTGAAGTCAATATTATACTAGTATTGATGAATGATTTTTATTCCTACACATACCGTACAACAATAGAAATCGAATATAATATTGATGAAGTCTATAATATTAGTTCCATGTTAATGCATGAAAAATGAAAATGATTGAAGCCGCACATACCCTTCAACGATAGAAATCGAAACTGAAACCAAAGCACAACTAATCATAGCATAAACCGTGTGGAACTGAGAAAACCGAAGAACAAGGGTATCATTAGTTTGAATTTGATGTTTTACTCAAACTAAGTTGTTTTTGGATATGATTTTTATTTGTTACAATTGTTTTTTGATTAGCATAAACCACGCCCATCTAACCAATGTAAATATTAGTTTGATTTTGTTTCACTCAACCTTGAAAGTGACGAAGACAGTTGCAAAAACAATCCTATATATATATATCTTTATTTATTTCTCCGAAATTTGTTTTTATGGTTCTCTTCAATCTAAGTTGTCATTCTTTGTCTAAGGCCTGTTTTGGAGTTAGTCGAAAACATCAAATCTAAACGTTAACGGGATAAAACTTAAGTTTTTGGGAAATATAAGAGATTGTGTAGAGGGATTTATTTCACTAGAATTTTTTTTTGGTTACTTTCAAGCTAAATGGTCACTCATTGATGACATCGTACAAGATTGGATGTCATAGGTAGAAGTCACTAACGGGCGGACTAGCTCGCTAGCAAGCCTGCTCAACCCGTAACTATAGCAGGCTGAGCCTTAATGTTCAAGCTCATCAGACTCGCGAGCCTGTTCATTAGCATTAGCGCAATTCTTGATGTGGTGGGTTGATAGTTGCTGAGCAGGCAGCAACTGTCATGTTGGCAGAGTTGTTGCTGCTAAGCTGCAGTTGCAGCAAGGCCACTATATGATCGTTGCTCGTGTTTAGTGCAAAGTAACTGTCAATTTGACTGTTGCGTTTTCTTTAGTCTCTTTAGATACTGTTTTTTTCAAATCTTCATTCTCTACTAGCTACTTATATACTTCATTCTTATATTGTTCGTGTTCGTTTTTTCTGTACTATTTTCATTAGTTCAACGACGTATGCTCTGGATTTTTTAATACTTAAATATTAGTGTATTTTTCGAACTAACATGCATTTTATATAACATTTGTAGGACTCGCATTCGTGAAATAAATCAAAAATTAATTCCACAAACATGTCTTGGTTAAAAAAATTATTGTGCAGTACCGATTATTATGTTTTATAAACGTGCAAGTAAATTTTATATTTATGAATCCCTAAAATTTTAATGTCGCTATATTTATTGAGATAATCCTAAATTTTCAGTAGGTCAATTGTCAGCACATGCGTCGACATTTTCACCTAAAAGAATAAGTAAAACATCAAATGTGCGAAGTCAAGACGAAACGGAAGATATTATAATTGATGGAAAAATAGAAGTGGAGTTCAATGTAAATATTGTATTAAGAATAGTGCAAATGAATTTAGTAATTCTACGAGTACTATTGAGAAACATTATATAAAATGTCACCTAAAAAGCAAGTATACAAAATCTTTTAAATGCAAATACTACTAGAAATTTTATAGAATCTCCTAATCAGACAAGAAAAGACAGGTAAATATGTAACACAATCCGAGACATTTATCTATGTTTTATATTGAATTGTATGAAAATTTTATCAAGAGTATGCAATCCTTGTTTCATACGATTTTATTTCAAATGTACTTGGTAATTTAACTCTATTTTAGATGTTGATATGAACTTGGATCTAATGGCAAATAAATATCTTTAAACAGAATTTGAGTGCAGACTCATTCATTAAGATTTATAATTATTGTATAAATATCTTAGTGAAAGTGTCGAACGACCCAATTCTTTCAGTCCCCATTCTACCTCAGATGCTGTTTGGGTAAAGATAGGTCGACTGGTCTGGTGCAAGTGCATCCTAAAAATATTTAGAGTAGCTTCAAAATTCTATAGCTTTTTTATAGATGTTCGATTATTTTGATTCGAATCTCGGTAGGTTTACTAGAATACTCATTGTAACTCTTTTGAAACAACCAAGTTCAGTAAATGTCGCTGATTTGTTTTTAATGACTTTCCATAAAATTGTTGATTTGTCTCAATAATAAGATGAATTGGTACTTTAAAACTTCAAGTTGACTATCATAATGTTTCCTTCCATCATTTTCTTTACATCGCATACTTATTTCCTGTCAAATATTCTTCTATCAACTGTCAAACATACCAATTTACCCCATCCACTGAACTGGTACTACATGCTTGATGCTAAGCAGTTGACTTTACAGAAAATTTACACGTGTTAAAATACGACGGACATGTTTATCGAATTTTCATCTGAGGATAAACTTGAAGTTTATAGGTAATCAGTGGGTTTATGAGTGCCCAAAAAATGAACTAAAGATGGACATGGACCAAGTCCTTCCGGTGGTACTAACCTAACAAGCCCTTTAGGGCATATTAAATTGACAAAAAGAAAAGAAAAGCGTAGTAAGTTTCAAAGGCAAAGCGCTTTGGAAATTAGAAAACGTAGAGAGGGAAAAAACGAAATAAAAGAAGAATGATGCAAGCTGGGAATGTTGCGGTAATCCAAAATTGTGAAATTGATGTTTCGAACCATCTAATCGCTCACAGTCATGGTATGATGTTTATAGTTTTCTTCTCGTCTCTCCAAGCTTAACCTTTATTTGATTCTAAAGCAAATTTCGATAAATTCATTTATATGATGGTGAATTTTTTTTATCAACCACTAACAATCATTATTTTGATGTTGTTGGTTAACTTTGGTATATAGAGATATTGTATTCTACCCAATATTTTTTTTTATATGGTGACTCTAATTTGTGTGTTTTTACCTTGCTAACGTAAAAAGTATCGGTGTATTTGATAATTTATTATTTAATTATTTTCTTAGTTTCATTGATACTATTGGATTTAGATTTGATACTTTACCTTTAGTTTTAACTAGAAATTTTCAGCTATTACATCCCGACAGTTATGGTGCGTGACCAAAGATCTACCGGGTTTCTATGTGATGGTTAGTTGAATTGAACCTCCTCCATTAATGAATGAGGTCTTCTACACAAGACTGAGTTTCTTAGATAGCTGTAGTTCATCATTTCATTCAATGCATTGTGACATGGCTCCATTCTCTTTCTCTCTCCACATACACTATATAATATACATATGTATGTGTAGTGCCTGGTTTCTTCTAGCCATGGCTGATTGAGAAATGCTGGTCAAGGCAGGACCGCCTCCATAGATGATCCACGATGCTGACCAATCATTAGCCTCCTTGGTCATTTCATTCAGATTCTGTTCGTCAATTTACCTTTCCGCCAAACCTTTGTTAAAGTCCAAAATTTGGTTGGAATATTGAGCTTGAAAACTACGTTGATTTCAATTCTAGCTGCGACTTTCCTTCAACCCTCCTCTTCTTCAGCAGATTGACGTTAGTGGTTTTTCAACCGACAGCCTAAGCTTTTCCACGTTGAGCTTTGCGATTGGGTGCTCCATTGATTGCACCCTTTCTTCTACCTTTACTCTTTTCTTTTTCCATCCAGAAAAAAACCCTCGGTGGCTTCAAATGTTCTCCCAAATATTCAATTACAGCTCCTTAAACGGGAATGTTCACGCACCTCGGACATAGGCGGAGTTAAGTCACAAGCTAGGACGCAACTCGAGTCTCCGCGTGTGTCAAAGTGGAGTAACCCGATTTCAATTTGAATTCGGCCTTTTCATAATTAGGGTTTCTTAAACGCTGTTGATGCGAATCTTAGTGATCCACATGGTTCCTTCAATATGCGTTGCCTGTTCTAACAACATAGATACCATCTACATGGGCTATGATGCATACCCGAATATGAAAAACACTCATGCATGTACATATATACTTGTATCTTTGTATGGCATTTTATCTACAAAGAAGGTGGATAAGGCCATATTTGCAGTGGGATCAGCTATTGTTTGATGGCAGTGAGAGCAAGTGAAAGTGTCAAATTGCTTGACCCACCGACGTAGAATTAGCTACAAGAACCTTGCTTTTAAATCTCCTTCTGACCAAACTCTTATTGCAAATGAATGTCACTTTCCCATCGAACATCTTCCCAAACTGTAGCACCCTTTTTCTTTCTGCAGTCGCTCTCATCCTTTTTCTCTCTTATTTGCTCTCTTGTTTAGATTCTGCCTCTGATTTTGTACAAATCACTCAAATATTTTCATGATATAGTCTCGATAATGGTATTCCTTAGATTTAATCATCCTCCGGCTTGAATGTAATCTGTTAAATTAAATGCAAAATCTTCCATGGTTTTGGAAGAAAAATGGGCAAAAAAGGGGCATTATAGCAACCTTTTGAATTATGCATAGTAATAATAAACATTTCATTCGTTGCAAAGAAACAACCTCAGATCCTCGAGGCTAAGTTGGTAAAGAATAGATTTGTTAGAGCTATTTACAGTGGAAGTCAACGAATTCTAATTTAATTTGCTACACTGGTTAATGGCTTCTGTTTTTGAAGAATTCTCCGGGCTGTGGCTCTAAATGGACACGTCGAGCTCACAAATCCGTCTACCAAATGGAGGTAAGTCTTGAGATCGTGACACGTCACAATGTTTCCTCCGTTGAGATACGGCGAGTCTTTGCTTCTAAGCCTCAACTCTTGCCCTACCTCCGAATACACCCATTGCGTATCGTGCATGCGTTTTTGAATCCAGTTCAACACTCCTGCCACATGGACATCGCGGTTGCTCTCGTTGTCGAGGACGAAGCCGGGAACCTTGGTGATTACGTCGTCGGAGTTTACGATGCGGAGGATTTTGGTTCCTTTTTCGTCGAGGTGTTGCCTGAACTTTTGATTGCCCACACGTGGGCCGCCGAAGGAGATGACGGACACTAATGGGGATCTTTTTATCGTCGTTTTGATGTCGTATGCGGTGAGGATGGCCAGGGCGGCCCCGAGGCTGTGGCCGGTGATGGTCAAGCTTAGAGGCTCATCTCCGTATAAGTTGATGAGTCTCGATATCTCTTCTCGTATCATCTGTTGCAGGCTGGGAACGGTGGCGGTTTTGGAAGAGTAGAGGCTCAAGAATCCGCTCTCGACCATGGGGCCACACCCATTGGGTCCCAGGCTCGAACAATTTTCGGAAAGGCTCGTTAGAGTGGCTCGTAAATTCTCGAGCCACTCTAAGCAAGTGGCGGTGCCTCTGTAAGCTATGACCACGTCTCGGCGTCCAAGCCGGGCTATTTCCTTCTCGTCTTGACAAACTGCCACGTAGCCTATCCAGCTGGACTGGGTGGATATCCAGCTCGGAGCCTTTTCCATCCAACGTGGCAGACGTATGCCTGACGTGGCATGCAGATTTTTGGTGATCTTGTATCCCGTTTGAGGGTTGCCGGAGTTAACCAGCAATGAGTTTCGAGGGTGCCGACACGTCGCGTAGGAAGGAGAAGAAGGGTCAAAGTCAAAGGAATCGTACGTGGCCTCGACAAATCGACCATATCGGAGAATTTCGTCTCTGAGGTTGTCGTCGAGAGGGTCGAGCAAGCCTTCCCAGTTTTTGATTCCTTGATACTCTTTCCACTTCTTTCCAAGCTTAACCGGACTGGACTCGAACCCGAATGAGCCTGAGCCGGAGGGAACCGGACCGATCAACTTTTCCGGGCGAAAAAAATCACTGAGTTCTCGCCCTTTGACGTTGAGCTGCTTGGGTTGAACTGCAGTGTGACATTTAATTTCAACCCTCCTCGGAATACAGAGATGCCGCGGGGGGGCCGATCCGAAGGACATGGATCTCATTGAGATGTAACGGGGGGAGGAGAGAGAAAGAGAGAAGGCTGCGAGTCTGAGTGAAGACTGGGAAGTAATAAGCGGTGCTTTCTGCATTAATTTATGAAGAATAAGAGGCCTTTTATAGTGGCTGGAGATTGAGTCGTACACAAGACCACTATGAGAATTAAGAGACCATTTCTCATTTTAAATTGCAATAAAAATTGTCAAATTATCAGCGACTATGAAAGCGTACAGAGCTGATACTTTAATCATTTGAGGTAATTAAACACTCGCATTTGGGTTTGTAATTATTTGAGCTATTTATTAATTTACAAAAGGGAAAAACTAACAAAACTGAAGATGGGGTCCAGAGAAATGGTTGGAATCTGGGCCATCCAGCGGTCCATATCGGGCCAGCTGGATTCTTTGACTCGCCGAAATTTAGACGTCAACATCCGATGCTCCGATTTCTAAGCCTATTCGGCAGGCGGCGATTGGGTGTTGCTCTGCCGGTGCCAAAGTAAAACGCTTGCTTGGGCAGTTGAACGGGGGTTTTAATCTTTGTATGCCACGAGACTTTGCTGCACCAAACAAAACTCATGTCTCTGGACCCAAACGAACCTGCTACGCACTCTTTCTTCTTCATTCATCAATTACGGGATTATATTTGCAATAGGTTTGGAACCATAATTAGAGAGCGCGTAAAATACTCATCATTATTATGTATTTTACATCATTTTTTAGGGTCCCCATGGTCCCCGAAAACGGCTGGGTTGTGTAGGAGACTAACGTGGTGCCCGACGAGTTTCCAAATCTTAGGTTAGTTTTCGATGTAACATTGTTTGTAAAACGATAAGAAATCACGTGATTTTCGGGGTATATTGTTATGTATTTACTTTTTGAGGAGTTTGGGGCAGCACATAAAATTTCCGAAACATCTTGAATGGGCATTACTCTCCATTCACTAATTTGTTCTGCAATCATATCTCGAAAGTTAAAGGCTCTATAGCTTCTAGTAAGAAATGGATGGCACGGACATTCTCTCTCTCTCTCTCTCTCTCTCTCTCTCTCTCTCTCTCTCTCTCCCTCCCTCCCTCTCTATCTCTCCCTCTCTCTCAGGCAATAACTAGAGATGGAAAACGGATAAAATATCTCAGCAGCAGTGAAGTGTCACTAGTTTTACTAGAAAGTACGATGACCCACTTCGCTTCTCCTTCTTCCCATCTTGCCTTCTGCGTCAGATCAGAAAACGATCGAAATTGTACTTATCTCAAAGCATTTCTTACAAACGCATTGCATCTTTCCCCAGATATACGAATAATAGGGTTCTTATGGTCAGAAGATTGATTTTTTTGCAGAGATTCCACTGCGATCCGTCTCAGAAATGGCAAACGAATTGTCGCTGAAATGACACCTTTCACGGAGTCTAATTTAGATATTCTTATGGATTATATGTGTACACTCTTCACAACTGTGCCTATATTTACGGAGCACCTGTACCATGCCACATACCATATTCATGGAGCCAATGATTGCTCCCAGCTGGTTTCTGAGTCCAAATAAAATTATACGGCAACTGTCAGAAGATCCACGTCGTGTTTTATTTCAAATGCATATGAAGGTGGTAAATGGTGACTTGAAAACCCTTCTAAAAGGATGAGTATTTGAAGAGAGATGGGCAAGTGAAGATATTTGGTGCTGGGGGTGGTGGACCCCGATGAACATCAACAAAGAGGAACCCATACAATTATTGGTGTACATGATGATATGCCCCACAGAATCAAAAAGAGAGCACACGGCAATGCCCCTATCTCTCTACCCAAAATTATGATTCGTGACCCTAAGAATACGGTGCCAATATGCATTTTTTGTCTTCCTATTTTCAATAATTATAAAAAATTAAAATTGGAATTATTCGCTTTAAAGTATGCATTTGTTTCTATATATCTCACCCTATGAATTTGAAACTTTAGTGAAAAATAGGAAAATACTGTATGTGACATGGTACAAGTGACACGTTGTATCGTTGGATAAAAAACAAAAATATTATGCTAAGTGGTCGCAATACAACAGTATGATTTTAATCGAGTTTATCGTCTATGAAGAATAATAATGTAGGATCAAATAAATGTGCTAGTGAAAATAAAAAAATATGTTAGAAATATGTTGCGCGCCTAATGTCAATATGCGACGACATTGCAACCCGTCGTTTGTCAACCCCCACAAGACATTTGTCAAGCATCAAGATTGAAGTCAAATAAGAGAGTTGGCTGAATAAGAGAAAATACGGTGGCATGAACTGCGTTTTTCCGATGCTTTTGCAGTGAATATTGGATTAATCCAAAACCAATTATTCCAGTCTAGTATCGCCCATAGAAACATAGTTTTCATGTCGAAAAATCATCTTTTTATCTATAACCCAACTTTTACAAACCAAATCGCGTTCATAGGTTTAAAAAGATGGATTTCAAATTGACAACATGAGACTTACCTTGGGAAGAGTACTTGATTCGGGCAGAAGATTACAACTCTTGCAAACACCAACTCGACAAAAATTCAATTGTACGAGTAAAATTTGAGTTTCGATTAATTAAAACGTGGAGAATTACTATCCAAGCCATTCCCTTGTTTCTCTTGCGTTGTTCCTCAGCTTATATAGAGGGGGGAGATGCAGATTAGAACTGGAAAATCTCACTTCACAAACATCTGTCCTAAACCAAGACAAGAATTAGGTTTAAACAACTTGGCTTTCTAAAATAACGGTGTTCCATGTGATATGATTAATCTTCCTTCTTATTTAAACACTGGAAACCGTGTTTACATTGGATAGTTGATTGTAAGGATTTCACAGCCATGTTCTGCTTCATGGTTACTCCTTTTGACGTTCAAAAATAAAGTAAATGATTGGCAATACTCTCTCTCTCTCTCTCTCTCTCTCTCCCTCCC
>QAOC01015554.1:33430-49913 GCA_003255005.1 Begonia fuchsioides
CTTCTTCTTCACTCTTTTCCCCCGACGCTTCGGCCAAGAGACGAAACCGCGAGGGTTTTTGGCGATCTTGGTCGATTCTTCGTCGTTTTTGACGATTCGAGTGTCAAAACGTCCGCAACGACGAGAGGAACAATCCTTTAAAGCGGCTTCGAAGGTTAGTCTGTATTTTGGGAGAAATCGGAGAAAAACCGCAAGTTTAGGGTTTTGATTTCGGTTTTTCAAATCTAAGTTTTTCTCTCGAATATTGGTACGGTTGAGTCCGTCTCGTCGAGACGAGTATTTTGGTATAAATTTCGTCGAAGATTGATCGGTGAAGAGGCCAGAATCATCGCCGGAACAGTCACCGCGCCGGCATTGACCGGTCAACGACCGACCCGGTCCGTACCGAATTGGACCGGTTCGATTCGAATCAAATTAATTCGATTCGAACCGAACTAATTAATTTGGAAATTGAATCAGGCCGAACCGAGATGAACCGGTTCAATTCGAACCGGGTTGACCGGTCAACGCTGACGTGGCCGACCGGTCAACGCGGACTGTTGACCGGTCCGGTCCGAACCGGGCAGCATGGTTTCGGGGCCCGTTTTGGCCCGTTTTTGAGTCTTTTCGCTCGGTTTTCGTTTCTCTTCTCTTATACACTGTATATGGAATATTACAGAGGAAATTATCAATATTGAAACGAGCCCGGTGCGGGAAAAACAAGACTCCCTAAGTCGACCTAACTTTTCAAGGAATTAAGGTAGGGGTTGTTTTATGACTACAAATTTTACATGCTTAATCGCATTTATATTATTATTATTATTATTGCAAATTTATTGCTATTGAATATTGTGCACGAATGGTTAATAGGGACGACTAAGTCTGCCCTTGGGTTTCGAATCCCTAAACCGGATCCGGGTTTGTATGGTTGCCACCACCATAGTGTGGACTCTCCGATTCTTGGAGTTACACATTTTTTGCACTGTATTTCATTGTGAATTTATCTTATGGTTGCCACCACCTTAGTGTGGAGTCTCCACTTCTTGGAGTTACACATTATCTATACTGTAATATGTTTTATTTATAATTTAATAATAAAAATAAAACCCCTACTGAGATTAGTCACTCACCCCTTTCAAATAAACTTTATTTTCAGGTTCATTCCCGGGTAAAACCCAGTAAGACCTATATTGGAGTTTAAATTCTCCAATTTGTATTTGTAAAAATTTGAATGATGTAAAAGCTTTAAATTATAAAGCTTTCCGTGTATATATTGGGTTGAACATGTTATGTATGCTATCCGACTGTTTGGATTGAATGTTTGGGCTTGCTAAATTTTAAGACTTCCGCTGTTTTGTTTAAATTGAATACCCGAGCCTAGGGCTCAGTGGTCGGGTTCCCTCGGGAATCAGGCCGTTGGGCCCGACGTCTGTCTAGGCCCTCTCCCGGGGCGTGACATTATAGTTGTTCAAAGTTAGAATAGTAAGTTGTGACTTTATGCCATAAAACAATTCATATTACCCTATTTCTCATCCTTAAATGATCTGTAGGTTTAGGTCATCGATTGGATTAAAAAAGGGACTCAAGTAGATCAACTCAGTTTGTCCCTTAAGTGGGACTACATTGCAAATATTAGGATGTATGTTTGATGTGTGTTGTATGTTTGTTTTCATGACATGTTTGATGATATACTTATTTTCATGTTATGTTTGATGTGATTTAAGTAATGTTTCATAGTCACATGGTCATGCATCATAGTTTTACAAAATATCAACGAACTATTTTCATGCATGGTTTTACAACGTAGTTGGAGGTAAACGAGATATGATTGGTGGTATGGGACGCCAATTGTGTTTCGTCTCCGATGAGTTAAGAACATGAAAAGCAGAACAGTAAAGTAAATGGTTATTACAAGTCTGAACACTCCAAGAAGTAATGTAAGTGGGCCCAGTAGATGATGACGTAGGTGGAGGGAAGTGTTCTTGAGATCCTGTAATATTTCCAAAGATAAAAAAGATATGAAACCTAAGAAACGTGAATGAAATTGTGCATTGTTTTATCAACAACATAGCATACTCATGCATTGCATTTTTATAGATATGCTACTTACTGAGCTTTAGGTTCATAGTTTAGGCTTTGCAATGTAGGGAATGTAATGGAGAAATGAGTGCAAATGACTGATCAAGGAGTTAGAGCAGAAGAGTGTCCAAATGATACAGTTATTGAGTGACTACCGACGGAGAGTGACGCATGACACACACACAGTCATAATATAAAATGTTTTGAATGTTTTGAAGATGTAATTATAATGTATATACTTATTTTGAAAATGAATGTATCTTATGTTGAACTATTTTCTTCCGCTGCAGTTTTAAATTATTAAATGCTTATGTATTTTACTTTAAAGGTGGAACACAAATCGTTATTTACGAAGAAATATATGTTTTGCAAATTGACGGTTTTCCTTTAAACTATTTTATGAATTAAAGAAAACGAGTGTTCCACCAATGTAAGTAAGTAAGTAAGTAAGTAAGAACCCAGTAACAGACCGGTTCTCGGGTCGCCAGTAAGTAACAAAGTAAAGTGAGTAACTAAGAAAAGCAGCGAGCGGCAGCTCGGGAATCAGGTCGTTACATTTATGGTATCAGAGCAAAACACACACACAAGTAAATAAGGGAACGAAGAGTGAGTGCACGGGGTTAAGTCGGTTTTCTAGACAGCTCAATAACTGTTATTATTTGAATACTTCTATGCTATTAAAGGATTAAAGTAGAAAGATCCTTGTTTTGGACTACTAACGATGTGATTAATGATTGAAGGACCATGAGGAGAGGAAGAAGAAATATTCCGGAGGAGAGAACTAATGAGACTGCTATTAACCAACTGTCAGAGTTGGTTAACCGCAAGTTTCAACAATTGCAGCGAATGATGAATAGAGAAGAGCAAGAAAATGGATAAAACAAGAATGCAGGGGAGCTGAGCTGTGAGAGATTTAGGAAAATGAATCCTCCATCGTTTAATGGACAGTCCACATGTGACGACCCGATTCCTAAGTCACCGCTTACTTGCTTTTCTTACTTACTTACTTACTCGCTTGCTCTTTGGCTACCCGAGAACCGGTCCGTTACTTGCTTCTTACTTACTTACTTACTTAGGTGGAAAACTCGTTTTATTTAAAATTCTAAAACTATATTTAGCTTATAAAATAGTTTACAAGAAACACCGTCGAATTAAAAACGTACATACACTCTTTGAGAATAAAAATTTACTATTTAACCTTTTATCAAAATACATAAGCATTTAATAAACTTAAAACATACAGCGGAAGAAAATTACTTCAAAATACATTCATTTCATTTTTGAAACATTGGTAATCTATCACACCAAAATAAGGGTATACATCTTAATTACATCTTCAAAACATTCAAAATATTCAAAACATTTTATATTCTAACTGTGTGTCATACATCACTCCCCGTCGGTCATCCCTCAATAAACTGTATAATTTGGACATTCTTCTGCTCTAACTCCTTGATCAGTCACTTGCACCCTTTCTTCCATTACATTCCCTACATTGCAAAACCTAAACTATGAGCCTAAAACTTAGTAAAGAGCATAACTATAAAATGCAATGCATGAGTATGCTATGCTGTTAAAACAATGCACGTTTCATTCGCGTTTCTTAGGTTTCATATCTTCTTTATTGTGTTATTCTTGCTTATCGATCCAGCTCTCCACCTCGTGGTTCCACCCAGTCCTTGAGACCGAGCTCCTCACCTCGTGGTTCCACCGGTCATTTACATTTTTATTTTTACTTAACGATCTAGCTCTCCACCTCGTTGTTCCACCCAGTCCTCGAGACCGAGCTCCCCACCTCGTGGTTCCACCGGTCATTTACATTTTTATTCTTACTTAACGATCCAGCTCTCCACCTCGTGGTTCCACCCAGTCCTCGAGACCGAGCTCTGCACCTCGTGGTTCCATCGGTCGTTTACATGTTCTGATATTCAAGTTCTTAATTCATTGGAGACAAAACATAATCAGCGTCCCATACTACCAATCATATCTCATTTACCTCCAACTACATTGTAAAACCATGCATGAAAATAGTTCGTAGACATTTTGTAAAACTATGATGCATAACCATGTGACTATGAAAACATCACTTAAAGCACATAACATGAAAATAAGCAGTCATCACCAAACATGTCATGCAAACAAACATGCAACACACATCAAGCATACATCCTAATCTTTGCAATGTAGTCCCACTTAAGGGCCAAATAATTTTAATGCTAACTTACCTTAGCTACTTTCTTGAATCAATCCACTTGAGTCCCTTTTTAATCCAATAAATGAACTAGACATATAAATCATATAAGGATAAGAAATTGCATAAAGTCCTAACTTTCTGTTCCAACTTCAAATGACTATAACTTCCTCGTTAATGATCCATTTCTGATGATTAAGATGTCAAATTGTTCCTTAAGGAGTCCACTATAACTTCTTAGAAGACACCATTTCAGAAAACTAATGCAACATTAAGTATCGGGACATATTAGTGAGCATACTTCTTTGGAAATCATAGACTGGTCGACCCAACCTACTAGGGGTTGACCCATGTTGACAAAACAGAGACGTCGCATTTTTAGATCGATAATCGGTCGACCCAAACTACAAGGGGTCGACCCAAACTCTCCCCAGTTTTCGTACACTGACTTGCGACGTCCATAACTTTTTATACATAGTTCTGAATTGAGTGATTCCAACGGTTTTAAATCACTATAAGAGTTTACTCTAACTCTTATGAAGGAAAATAACTCTAATTCCTATTACTTCTCGATCGAATATCCAGAACTCTAACTTTGTTCATACTTAACTTCTTTCTTATCTCTTAGCATGAGATCACTCATTTTTATCCACCAATTTAAATACTACTATCATATTATCCTTACTGAACTTAGAAGAACTTAAGAGGATAGAAAATATTACCTTGAACTTCAGTTTCCACGAGAGCCTTAGAGTTTACTACCTCACCTCTCTTGAGATATCTCACTTTCTCACTGTTTTTCTCTCACATAACTTCTTTTCTTTCTCAATCTCCCTCTCCCTTATCAGACGAGAGAACTCTGAGTAAATAGATAGGGAGAAAAGGTCGTGCTGGTAGGGAAATGGCAGACCATGCCTTCTTATCTCTTAATTAAACAAAATCAGTCTTTCTTTTATATCCATCAATCGGATTCCTCCAAGTTTTGACTGACTTTTCAACGGCATGTATGAATGTGTCGATCGCTTGTCCAATTGTGTCGACCCAATCTATTTCCTAGAGTCATTTGTGTCGACCACTCGTCTGTTGTGTCGACCGAAACTGTTTCCTGAGAACGACTTGTGTCGACCGCTCGGTCCTAGGGTCGACCGAAAGTTCTAGTTGTGTCGACCCCTCTTCGATCATGGGGTCGACCGAAAGCGTTCCGGAGGTCCTATTGTGTCGACCCCTCCTAAATCCTTAGGTCGACCGGTAAACAAAGTGTCGACCCCTCTTCGATCATGGGGTCGACCAAAAGCATTATAATTGTGTTGACCCCTCTCTGATCCTGGGGTCGACCGAAATCATTATAATTGTGTCGACCCCTCTCTGATCCTGGGGTCGACCGAAATCATTCATTGTGTCGACCCCTCTTCGATCCTGGGGTCGACCGAAAGCCGTATATTTGTGTCGACCCCTCTTTGATCCTGGGATCGACCGAAATCATTCATTGTGTGACCCCTCTTCGATCATGGGGTCGACCGAAACTTCCATTTGTGTTGACCCCTCCTAAATCCTGGTGTCGACCGGATCTTACTTGAAGGTAATCCGTTAGTGTATTTAACTTAACTTACTTCATTACTTTACTTAAACCTAGCAACCATCAAACAATGGACTTCAAATAAACACCAATCAAACCCAAACATTTGGGCCGGTGTACGGTGTGATACACCCAAAACAGAGTATTTTTATTCTAATTATTCATAATCGTAACCAATTCACGTGTCTCTAATTTTCCAACATTTCCGAATAACTTTATCTCATATACCCCTTGAACATTATTCTCTTTATCACATTCAACCGTTAATTTAACCAACATTCATCCAATAAAAAGAATCTTTAACACTTAAATATTAATGTCACAAATTCTACAATAAAAATGAGGGTCGTTACACCACAGATCCTGTGTTGGCTGAAGAGGGGATTCGTTCTTTGGAGAAAATATTTCAGTATGCTAAGATTGAAGAAGGAGAAAAAGCTAACTGTGCAACCTTCTTGCTAACCATGGATGCAAAGAATTGGTGGGATACTGTTGAGGTGACTACCAATGTGCAAGAACTATCATGGGCTCAATTCAAGAAAATTTTCTATGACAAATATTTTAGTAGAGCCGATCAGAATAAAAAGAAAATGGAGTTTATTCAGCTGAAGCAGTTGGGATCAGTAGCTGAATACGTGCGAAGGTTCGAAGGGCTAGCAAGGTTTGCTCCACATCTGGTGGCAACCAATGAGGATAAAGTTGAGCAGTTCGTGCAAAGATTGAAACCAGAAATTTATAAAGGAATAAAGACTTGGGGACCAGATGATGCTCAATATTCAAAGGTTGTTTCCAAGTCTCTAGACCTTGAGGAAGTAGAATCGAAGTTGGTCAAGCAACAACTAGGAACATTCCAAAGACGGTTCTTTCGAGAAGTTCAACCGCAACTGAGTAAACCATGGCAACTAGTGCGTGGGATGAAAATGCCAAGTGAAAATTCGAATGAGCAAGGGAAAGGAAAGCAAGCTAAAAGTTTGGGGCCGATATTGGAATGCCCCAAGTGCAATCAGAAGCATGCAGGAGATTGTATGGCTGGATCTGGACGCTGTTTCAGATGTAAGGAGATGAGACACATGATGTGTGATTGTCCGAAGGCACCTCCAAACAAACCAGAACAGAAAAAGATAGCCGGTCGTGTCTTTGCAATGATTGATGCTGAGGAAGTGGATCATCCAGCCGTGGTGGCAGGTACATTATTAATAGATGGAATTAGTGCCTTTTCATTGATAGTTTCAGGAGCTACACATTCATTTATGTCTGAAGAGTTTTCTAAGAAATTGAACCGGGTACCTGAGGTGGCAGAACAGATATATGAAGTGATGCTACCGTCAGGTGATCGTTTACTGTTGGATAGAGTAATTACAAATTGTGGAGTTCAAATCAATGATCGTAAATTGGACGTTGAGTTTATTATAATGAAGATGAATGCATACGAAATTATTCTGGGGATGGACTGGCTGTTTCGACATTTTGCAACTATAAATTGCAGAACTAGAATAGTCAGTTTTCAACCTCCTACCTCAGATGCCTTTTATTTTCAAGCGACAAGGAATAAAAAGAAATTACCGATTGTATCGGCAATACGGGCTTGGAGATTACTAAAGGGTGGTTGTATGGGATTTCTTGCAAGTATTATAGATTATCGTAAGAAATCTGATCTTAAATTGCAGGAGATTCCAATAGTTCAAGAGTTTTAAGAAGTGTTTTTGGATGATCTACCGGGACTACCTCCTAATCGAGAAATTGAATTCGTGGTAGACGTGTACCCCGGAGCAGAATCAGTATCAAAGAATCCCTATCGAATGGCTCCAGCAGAAATGAAAGAATTGAAGGGGCAATTAGAGGAGTTGTTGAGCAAGGGTTTTATACGCCCTAGTATCTCCCCCTGGGGAGCCCCTGTTTTGTTCGTAAAGAAGAAGGACGGAACCCTACGGATGTGCATTGACTATCGTGGATTAAACAAATTGACAGTGAAGAATAAGTATCCGTTGCCCAGGATTGATGATCTGTTTGATCAATTGCAGGGTGTGCGGGTATTCTCCAATATTGACTTGCAGTCAGGATATTATCAGTTAAAGGTAAAGGAGGAAGATATTCCAAAGACTGCATTCAGAACCCGATATGGACACTACGAGTTCCTAGTAATGTCGTTTGGTTTGACAAATGCTCCAGCGGCGTTTATGGATCTTATGAATAGAATATTCCATGAGTATCTCGATAAATTTGTCATCGTGTTCATCGATGATATTCTGGTGTATTCTAAGTTGGAAGAGGAACATAAAGAGCATTTAAGGACGGTCTTAAGTATATTGAAGAAACATCAGTTATATGCCAAATTCTCTAAATGCGAATTTTGGTTAGATCGGGTGAATTTTCTTGGTCACGTGATTTCTAAAGAAGGTATATCTGTGGATCCAGCAAAGGTGCAAGCTGTTCGTGAATGGCCACAACCAAAGAATGTGACAGAAGTGCGAAGCTTCCTTGGCTTAGCAAGGTACTATAGAAGATGTATTAAAGGATTTTCTGAGATTGCTACGCCATTGACTCAATTAACCAGGAAAAATGTGAAGTTCTGGTGGTCAGAATACTGTGAAAAGAGTTTTCAACTATTGAAAGACAAGTTAACCTCGGCACCAGTGATGATACTTCCGATGGAAGATGGAGATTTTAGCATATTTTGTGATGCGTCATTGATGGGTTTAGGATGTGTGCTGATGCAAGAAAGTAAAGTAATTGCTTATGCATCACGGCAATTGAAAGACTATGAGAAAAACTATCCTACCCATGATCTAGAGTTAGCAGCAGTAGTCTTTGCCCTAAACATCTGGAGACATTACTTATATGGACGTCGATGTCAGATATTTACGGACCATAAAAGTCTCAAGTATCTTTTCACACAAAAGAGCTGAATTTAAGACAGCGGTGATGGCTGGAGTTTGTTAAAGATTACAATTTTGAAATTAAATATCATCCAGAAAAGGCTAATGTAGTAGCTGACGCACTGAGCAGGAAGTCGGTAGCAGTGCAATCAGAGATGATGGGAATTTTAGTAGAAATTTGTAATGAGCTGCAAAGGGCAGACATTGAAGTTATATTAGATCTAGCAGTGCAGTTAGCTGCTTAAACTGTGAGTCCAAATTTGTTGGACAGAATCGGGGAAGCTCAAAAGGAGGATTTGAGGTATATGCAGTTTATGGAAGGGCAGTTGCCTAATTCTTTTGAATTTCAGTGTTCAAAGGAGGGGATACTTAAATTCCGTAATCGATGGTATGTTCCATGTAACAAAGAATTGAGGAATGAGATATTGAGAGAAGCTCACTCTTCAAAATTTTCGGTTCACCCAGGAAATACAAAGATGTATCAGGATTTGAAACAGTATTTTTGGCGGTCGGGAATGAAAGAGGATATCGCAAAATATATTGAATCATGTGTTGTATGCCAACAGGTAAAGGCAGAACATCAGAGGCCTGCAGGAATGCTGAAATCGTTGGTGATTCGGAATGGAAGTGAGACCATATTTCTATGGATTTTGTAGTCGGATTGCCAACAACGATTAAAGGTCATGACAGCATTTGGGTAATTATTGATTGTTTGACAAAATCTGCTCATTTTATTCCGATAAGAACAAAATTTTCTATGGAGAAGTATGCTGAGTTATATTTGCAGGAAATTATAAGATTACATGGAGTTCCAGTTTCTATTCTATCTGATAGAGATCCAAAGTTTACTTCGAGATTTTGGAAGAGTTTGAATAAAGCTATGGGAACAGAGTTGGCATTTAGCACAACATTTCATCCTCAAACAGATGGCCAGACTAAGAGGACTATTCAAATCCTTGAGGATATGTTGCGTGCGTGCGTTATGGATTTTCAAAAGTCATGGAGCATGTTGTTACCACTAGTAAAATTCTCGTATAACAACAGTTATCAATCGTCTATTGGTATGGATCCATTTGAAGCGTTGTATAGAAGGAGATGTAGGTCTCCATTGTTTTGGAATGATGCCGGAAAAATTAAAATCTATGGACCCGAAATGATACAACAAACAGTAGAACAAGTGAAAACCATACAACAAAAGATGAAAGCTGCTCAAGATCGTCAGAAAAGCTATGTGGATCAGCGACGAAGAGCACTAGAATTTAAGGAGGGAGATGGAGTCTTTTTGAAAGTTTCGCCATTCAAAGGCATGATGAGGTTTGGGCAGAAAGAGAAGTTGGCACCGAGATTCATTAGACCATTTAATATTTTATAGAGAGTGAGAAACATGGCCTATATGTTGCAATTACCAGAATACTTGGCAGGTGTTCACGATGTGTTTCATGTGTCAATGTTAAGGAAATGCATTTGTGATCTATCCCAGGTGATCGAAGCAGAGCAGATAGAAGTAGAGCCAACTATGAGATGATGAGCAGCCAATAAGAATACTGGATACGAAGATGAAGGTGTTGCGGAACAAGCAAATTCCATTGATGAAAGTTCAAATGGAAAAATCATAACGTGGAGGAAGCTACCTAGGAAAGAGAACAAGAAATAAAGGAAAAGTATCCAGATATGATTGAGGTCTAAATTTTAAGGACAAAATTTTTGTTAAGGAGGGTGGAATGTAACAACCCTCATTTATTTTTTGAATTTGTGACTTTAAGATAGAAGTGTTTAAGATTTGTTTTATGAATGTTGCGTAAATATTGAAGAATTAAAGTATTGTTGATGTTAGCAATTTAGTAGGTTGAATGTGATGAAGAAAATAAGGTTGATGTTATTCGGAAAGGTTAGAAAATCTTCTAAGTGTTTGGGAATACTTTCGGTCGACCCCAAGATCGAGGAGGAGTCGACACAATATAACCATTTGGAATACTTTTGGTCGACCACAGGATCAAACGGTCGACACAAATAACTCTCGGGAATTCCTTCGGTCGACTCAACGGTCTAGCGGTCGACACATTCTCACCGACCCAAGTTGAAAAGTCAGCCAAAACATGTAGAGTTTTCATTGGTGGACTTGAAAGAAATATTGTTTATGGTTAATAGATGGCATAAAAGGCATAGGCTGTCATATTTTTCTCCCAGCCACAAACCCTCTTCCATTTTCTCCCGATCTTGTGCTCTAGCTCAAAGGAGAGTGAGTGAGCAAGTTATTTCATGAGTGTTGAAGTAGAAAACCCAAACCAATTTCGTGGAGGCTGAAGTTCAAGGTAATATTCTATCCTCTGAGTTTCTTTTAGGTTCAGTAAGGATAATATGATGGTATTGGTTGAAGTGATGGATAAAAATGAAGGATTTCATGTAGATTGTTAGAAAATCAGTTGATTGTGTGCAAGGTTAGGGTTTTTGAGATTCGGTCAAATTTTAGCACGGATTTGAGTTTATGTCCTTCGTAAGAGTTAGAGTAAACTCTTAGAGTGATTTATAGCTATTAGAATCACTCAATTCGAAGCTATGTATAAAAAGTTATGGACGTCGCAAGTCAGCGTACATAAACTTGGGAGAGCTGCGGTCGACCCCTTATAGGTTAGGTCGACCGGTTCTCGATTTAAAATTGCATGCTCTCTGTTTTGTCAACATGGGTCGACCCCTTATAGGTTGGGTCGACCGGTCCTTGATTTCCAAAGATGCATGCTCACTATTATGTCAGCATTGATCGACACTTTATGCTACGTTAGTTTTGTGAATTTGGTGTCTTCTAAGAAGTTATAGTAGACTCTTTAAGAAATAATTTGACATCCATAGCATCATGAATGAATCAATATAGAGGAAGTTATAGTTGTTCAAAGTTAGAATAGTAAGTTGTGACTTTATGCCACAAAACAAGTCATGTTACTTGATTTCTCATCCTTAAATGATCTGTAGGTTTAGGTCATCGATTGGATTAAAAAGGGGACTGAAGTTGATCAACTCAATCTAGCTACGAAGGTAAGTTAGCATTAAGATGGTTTAGCCCTTAAGTGGGACTACATTGCAAATATTAGGATGTATGTTTCATGTGCGTTGTATGTTTGTTTTCATGACATGTTTGATGATATACTTATTTTCATGTTATGTTTGATGTGATTTAAGTAATGTTTCATAGTCACATGGTCATGCATCATAGTTTTAAAAAATATCAATGAAATATTTTCACGCATGGTTTTACAACGTAGTTGGAGGTAAACGAGATATGATTGGTGGTATGGGACGCCAATTATGTTTCGTCTCCGATGAGTTAAGAACATGAAAAGCAGAACAGTAAAGTAAATGGTTATTACAGGCCAGAATACTTCAAGAAGTAATGTAAGTGGGCCCTAGTAGATGATGAGGTAGGTGGAGGGAAGTGTTCTTGAGATCCTGTAATATTTTCAAAGATAAAGAAGATATGAAACCTAAGAAACGTGAATGAAATTGTGCATTATTTTATCAACATCATACCATACTCATGCATTGCATTTTTATAAATATGCTACTTACTAAGCTTTAGGCTCATAGTTTAGGCTTTGCAATGTAGGGAATGTAATGGAGAAATGAGTGCAAATGACTGATCAAGGAGTTAGAGCAGAAAAGTGTCCAAATGATACAATTATTGAGTGACGACCGACGGAGAGTGACACATGACACACACACAGTCATAATATAAAATATTTTGAAGATGTAATTATAATGTATATACTTATTTTGAAAATGAATGTATCTTATGTTGAACTATTTTCTTCCGCTGCAGTTTTAAATTATTAAATGCTTATGTATTTTACTTTAAAGGTGGAACACAAATCGTTATTTACGAAGAAATATATGTTTTGCAAATTGACGGTTTTCCTTTTAACTATTTTATAAATTAAAGAAAACGAGTGTTCCACCAATGTAAGTAAGTAAGAAAGTAAGTAAGAACCCAGTAACGGACCGGTTCTCGGGTCGCCAACAAGTAAGAAAGTAAAGTGAGTAAGAATGTGCTTGCGCGAATGTAAGTTTTAAGACAGGAAAGTGATGGTGAATGGTGTGGAAAATGGGGAAATGGCTCGAAGGAATAATGGGTTGGCTCGGGTGGTTGAATGGTGTTCGTAATCGGGTAAGAGAGGAGGTGATAGCTCGAGGAGTGGATAATGGGCTGGGAAGGTTAGAATTGAAGGGTGAGGTCGAGCAATCCGAACACTTGAGCAATCAAAGTGTTCGTCGTGGTAGACTTTTGTTGCACTCGGATATGACAGACCGATCGTGCTCGCAAGGGTTGACGTTTTTGGCCGAATATGACTCACCAGAGAAGTTTACGTCGGAAAGAGCTTCAACCATAGGAAGAAGGTGCGTTTGTACATTTTTTATTAAAATTCTCTCTGCCCCTTAAGTGAGAGGCCGCTACACTTAAATAATAATGAAAAGGAACAACGAGAGGGAATGAGTTTAAGCCCTTTGATTCGGCGGACGTCTTGGATCAAATGAGAGAAGATCTTCTTTGACCAAGGTGAGACCAAAGACGCTCCTCTTCAGCTGAAGGTTCGATCCAACAAGGTTGTGTGCGGCTGGATTTGAATGAAGACTATGATGGACCGAGGAAGACCCTTGGTTGACTGAGAGAGTGTGCATGCAGGCTCTTTCAAATGGTGACTAGGGGTTGACCACGCTCTAGTCATCGAGGAATTGGCGCGGGCCAATTTGAAATGGCGACTTCAGTCGCTCCTAGGTTGACCGAGTGAAGGTGCGCGCACGGTCAATTTGAATGTAGATCCGTTGTACACATGGGCGCACGCGGGCTCTTTCAAATGGTGACTGAGGGTTGACCACGCTCCGGACATCGAGGAATTGGCGCGGGCCAATTTGAAATGGCGACTTCAGGCGCTCCTAGGTTGACCGAGTGAAGGTGCGCGCACGGTCAATTTGAATGTAGATCCGTTGTGCTCATGGGCGAGCGCAGGCTCTTTCAAAACGGCGACCGGGGGTTGACCACGCTCCGAACATCGAGGAATTGGCGTGGGCCAATTTGAAATGGCGACTTCAGGCGCTCTAGGTTGACTGAGTGAAGGTGCGCGCGCGGTCAATTTGAATGTAGATCCGTAGTTGCTCTTGGGCGCGCGCGGGCTCGTTTAAAAGGCGCCTCGGGTTGACCATGCTCCTGACACCGGAGGATTGGCGCTGGTCAATTTGAACCGTAACTCTCCCTTGACCAAATAATCTGATTACTCAAATAATTAAGTAAAGTGGTCGATAAAATTCGGCATAAGACCCTTAGTTGATCGAAGCTTCTCTTAGTTGACCGAGGCTCCTAACAATGTGCATCCAACACTTAGTTGTATTTTCCGCTCTTCCTCTTTAGGCATGCTTCTCTTCCTTCTCTAAACATTTATTTGCTGATTAAAATAAATGTGACCGATAATCGGCATAAGGTGGCCGAAGACCCGGTCTTCATTGGAGAGCACTTGATCCATGAGAAATGGATCGAGCGTTCTCTCTCGCCGGTCACTTTTTTCGTTGCACCGAAATCCTTCGGCAATGCCGATGGCCGATTCTCCGCTGGCCGTCGGGACATGGTCGAGGGGGTGTGCGTTGGGCAACTCGTGGCCGGGAGTGTCCGAACACCAATTGACCACAACTTTTGGTCGCTCTCGATCTTTCTCGGAAGCTGTTTCCGAGGTTAAATTCCCTGCAAAATGTGCAACTAAATTAGTAAAATCTTCCACGTTCATTGGGGCTAAATCGGTGGCGCCCTCCGGTTGTACATCAGCCCGTGGGTTGTCGAACTAGTCGAGAGAGAAGGGTTAAGACCGTCTTATCACTCAATGAAGGGTATTTTCGTTGTTTCATTAAGATAGAGATGATTTCTGGTCATTTTCGCAGCTAGTACAAAAGGCGGGAGTTCTCCTCAAAACTCTACGCCCATTTTCATTTCCCGCCTCTCTCCCTCTTTCTACAGTAGATTTTACCTGCGTCTTCTCTCTTAATGCAGGTATCTTTTCTCTCCATCATCTTTGTTGTGACTTTTGATCTATATTGTTTCAAAGCAAATGCATCAAAAGGAAAAGAAATGATTACATTGGGCAGGTTGGATTTTTAGATTTTTCATTCTGTGAGATCAGATTTTATGCGATTACTATATTGTTGTGCTTCTGTTAATTGTTATGAGACGACCACTTGATTAGCAGTATCAGTGGTAGCTGAAATAAATGAGTTACTTTTCTGCTAATTGCTTAGATTATACTGCTTGTACAGATGCTAAATCTTTTTATCTTATTGGGTATAACTTGTTGCTGTTGTGGAGTGGGGATTTTTCTTTTCCAGTTCCTGTTGTGGAGGTACTTTTGAACAACCTTATTTTGCAACAAGGCTGTCAATGCATTTTATTTCCCCCCCTGTGCATGAGCTTAAAGTCGGTGGACTATACTTGTAAGACTGTTAAATATAATATCTGTAACTGCAGGAATCTGTTTGTAGCCCCAATGCAATAGTCAGAAATATATCAATGGTGGTGGATAACTTGTTTACCACAAAAGTTGGAATAGATTGTTCATACAATGATGAAGGTGAGGAACTCTTGCTACTTGATAATATCGTGTGTTCAAGTTCTTGTCCAAAACTCTCCGGATCTCTAGTAGCAGGACCGGTGTCACCCAAGCACCACAAATCCTTGAAAGATGAAATAAATTTGAGCAAGTCAAGGTGATGTGCTACCCGAGTGGGTTCGCACGTCGTTGGTCGGACTAGTGCGCGCACACGGGGGTCGGGAAATGAGTTTGTGCGGTGCACGGGAAAATGAGTTCGGACGAAGGTTGGATTTAAAATAGGAAGTTGAAATGAGGAAGAAATGTGGGTGGTTGGTGTGGGAAATATGGAAATGGCTCGAAGAAATGGAAAGATGGTTCGGGTGGTCGAGTGATGGGCGTAATCGAACAAGGAGAGATAAGTGATCGCTCGGGGAAGGTAATTGTAATACCCGACTATTTGTATTTTTGTAAACTAGGTATTATTACCTTTTTAAGTTTAATTTGGTAGAATTTCGTGGATATTAAATCATTATCCGTTGCATATTAGTTAAATTTTTTTTTGATATATAGATTTTGGGATTTAAAATTTTTAAGGAAGGATATGCTGAATTTTATGAAGGATCAGACAACCCTTTTGTGTATCGGTCGACCAAAATAATATGAGACAGTCTACCTCTTCTTTTTGGAACTTTCGATCGATAAAATGGATTGAAGATCAATATTAGCCACTTGTAAGGGTAAAATGGAGATTTCATATGTATTACTTTAGAATATTATAATCAATGGTTGAGATTTAGCCACTTTAAATGAACGGTTGAATGAGTTTTAGATATTTTAAATTTAAAATAACTTCTATTAGATTGCTTCTTACCTTTTGGGATATTAGAACCGCTAGACAGACTATTATAGAAACTATGAGAACCGGAAGTATAAGATGCTGAAAGACAAAGATGAATCATCAGACACTGAAGATATGTACGTTTTACACGTAACGTACGACGCGGGTATGGGAATAATTGATTTCTCATTTGCTTTTTTTGCTTGTGGTTGACGACGCCCTCTCTTCGAGTGGAACGCTTCTGCCGACTGGCCTTTCATTGAGTGAAATGTTGCCGCTGAACGTCGAGACTTGTCTCTTGGCTACAAAGTTTGGGTGGACTTCGCTTTGCCGCTCAGGTGAGAGGGGTGGAAGAGTCTGAATGAATTCGCGTAATGTCTTCCG
>QAOC01015554.1:52684-123387 GCA_003255005.1 Begonia fuchsioides
GGATTAGTGCGGGCCAATTTGAAATGGATGCTCCGGTTGTCTTGGGTTGAAGGAGTGAATGTGCGCGGGCCAATTTGAAATGGATGCTCTGGTTGTCTTGGGTTGACCGACTGAATGTGCATGCCCGGCTAATTTGAATGAAGATCCGCCATTGCTCATGGGCGCCCGCGGGCTCGTTCAAATCGGCGATCTTGGGTTGACCGAGCTCCGGACATCTTGGGATTGGTGCAGGCCAATTTAAAATGGATGCTCCGGTTGTCTTGGGTTGATCGAATGAATGTGCACGCCCGGCTAATTTGAATGAAGATTCGCCGTTGCTCATGGGCGCGCGGGCTCGTTCAAATCGGCGACCTCGGATTGACCGAGCTCCGGACACCAGGGAATTAGCACGGGCCAATTGGAAACAGAGACTCCAGGTGCCCTTGGTTGACCGAGTGTTGACATGTGCGCGGTCTATTTGGATGAAGGCCCGTTGGGCTCATGGACGCACGCGGGCTTCGTTCAAAATAGTGTCCTCGGGTTGACCATGCTTCGGACACCGGGGAATTAGTTCGGGCCAATTTGAATCGCGACCTTCTCTTGCCCCAATAATCTGATTACTCAGATAATTAAGTTAAGGGGTCGATATAATCCGGCCTAAGACTCATGGTTGACCGAAGCCCTTCTTTAGTTGACCGAGATCTTCAATAGTGCGCTTCCAACACTTGGTCGTATTTTCCCGTCCATCCTCTTTGGGCATGTCTCTTATCCTTCTCTAAACATTTATTTGCTGATAAAAATAAATTTGACCGAAAGTCGGCATTCTTCATGGGTGAGTACTCGATCCGTGAGAATTGGATCGAGCGTTCTCCTATGCCGGTCACTTATTCTGTTGGGCCAAAATCCTAGAGGATTTCGGCAAGGTCAATGGCCGACTCTCCGCTGGCCGTCGGGCCATGGTTGAGGGGGCGGGCACCGGGCGTGTTGTAGCCGGGAGTGTCGGGCGTGTCGTGGCCGGGAGTGCTCGGACACCACTTGAGCTCAACCTTTGGTCGTTGCCGATCAGCCTCAGAAGGTGTTTCCGAGGCTAAGTTTCCTGCAAAATGAGCAACTAAATTAGTGAAATTCTCCATGCTCATCGGGGTTTGATCAGTGGCGTCCTCCGGTTGCACATCACAAGGCCAACAAAATTCCACCGAGTTAGTCATATAAAATAGGTCAAGTCACATAACTTTGGTCTGCACTTAGATCCTCTACCATGCCAAACAACACATCCTGCTTCATGCGAAGAATTTGGTTTCTTTGACAATGAGCCTAGAACCGATGAAGGTTGGGAAGTTGCATCATCTGTTTACTTAGAAATGGAAATCCAAAATAAAGAGCCATTCTGCGTGAGGATAGGATTTCTGATGGAGTTTGAAGATGCTAAAACAATAGAGAAAGTTAATAGAAAAGAGGAATTGGGTCAAAGAACCACTAAAGGTAAATATTCATTAATGTCATAGTGGCGACATCTACATCTAGTGCTTTTCCTCAAAATTTTGTATTATAGTTTCGCAGCATTACTCAACAACATAAGCATATTTCAATAATTCAAAATAAACATGTTAATGATGATCATACAAATAACATGCAAGTCGATGAACAAGTGATATCACATAAATGTAGACTATGTGAAGAGCAATGATATACTCACTTGAACATAAATGTAATTTAAACAATGATAAGAAATTGAAGAGCAATTACTTTTAATGACTATGTGATTTACTCACTTGAACATAAATGTAATTTAAACAATGATAATGATTTAGATTCATTCAAACAAGTCATCTAATGTAATGATTCTGAAAAATAGTTGAATGTTATGAAAGGAGAGTTAAAATCCATAGATGACTATAAAGCTAGAGAACTTGTTGAGTTACTTGAACAAGTTGGTTGTAAATGGATTTTTAAAACCAAACAAGACTCAAAATATAATGTCAAAAGGTAGAAGGTCCGACTTGCCGCTAAAGATTTTAATAAAAAAAAGATGGTAACGATTATAAAAAGAACTCTCTTATTTCAAAGAAAGACTCCTTAATAATTTTTATGGCGACGTTGGCTCATTTTAATCTAGAGCTTCATCAAATGAATGTGAAAACCGCTTGATTGAGAAAAGTTTGTGGATCATGCTAGAGGACTTCAATATTCTAAAATGAAAAACTTACATGTAAGTCAAAGAAGTCGATATATATTGAAACTAGCTTCACGATAATGGTATCTTAAATTTGATAATACTATTACATGACATGTGTATGTTTATAAAGGTTAGTGAGAGCAAATTCATCGTTTTTGTTTTATATGTTGATGATATTCTTCTTGGTGCCAATAATATTGGATTAATACATGATGTTTAGAAAATTTTCTTTAAAAGATTTGAAATGGAAGATATTGGCGATGCATCCTATGTTATGAGAATGGAAATATTCTGTGATACAGAGCAACAATTATTCAAATTATCTACGAAAGAATATATTAATAAAATATTAGAATGAAAAATGTTCAGCTAGGGTAGTACCAATTAAAAAAGGGACAAATTCAATGAAGTGTAATGTTCGAAAAATGATTTGAAAGAGAAGGAAATAAAATTTATTCCATATGCATTCGTGGTTGGGAGCTTAATGTATGCGCAGACACATGTGCTTGGCCATATATCAGTTTTGTAATAGGAATGCTAGGCCGATATCAATATAATTTCGTAATGGAACTATGGAAAGTTGCAAAGAAATTTACTTCCTTACTTACAAGTTGCCAAAGAATTTATGTTCACGTACATACAAACAAATTATCTTGAAGCGATAGAATACCTGGATTCAAATTGTGCCAGATGTGTGAACTTTAGAAATCTATAGTTAGATACATATTTCTATTAGTTGGAGTAGGGGTAACTAGTTTGGTTTAGTTTTGACCAAAAAATAAACCAAACTGAGTATTTTTCTGTTTTGGAAATCAAAACCGAATATACGAAAGCAGCTATTTGAACCGAACATAATATTTCGTCAGTTTTGGTATTACTCGCTTCATAAAATATATATTGTTTTATATATTTTATGCAACATTGTAAAACAAGATGGTAGTTTTTTATGATTATAAAAAAGAATTTAACCAAGCAAAATATAAAATCAAGCAACAATACTAAATTTAATAGACTCATATCATTCAACGTCATTAGCAAAAAAATTAACTAAACTTTAAGTTCAATAAACACATATTAGTAAAATATATAGAACCAAAGTGGTTTGAATTAGATAGAGTTAAGTGTTAGGTTAATGTATTTAAAATAAAAATAATAATAATTTACCGGTTCAATTCTTTTTGGTTTTGAAGGAATTAAGCTAAAAACTGAACCAATAATTTTGGTTTTTCACATATTGAACCAAAGTTTTGTTTTATATTTGTCAAAACGGATCCTATCCGAATTGACTTAGCTGGTTCCAGCTCAGTTTACCGGTTACGGTTCGGATGTACTCACCCCGAACGTGGAGGGGGAACTGTGATTATTCTTGCATGCTATAGTTTCTTCCCTTGCCAAAGTAGTGTCCATAATGTCGTTTATATTTTGGTCAGACTTTTCTTTTTTTCTTTTTGTCCCTTCGAGGTTTCCACCCTGTAGCCACCACCCCCTTTAACGCTCTTCGTTTCAGTATTGATTGGGTTTGAGCTTGATCCGAAATGTGCATCTTAATTCTTGAATCCACAGCCAAGTTTTGGGACAATGCAACTATTTTTTCAAGCATAACCATTAGCTATTCAGGCCAAGATTGTTGACGATTATTCAAATTATGGTTATATTCATCTATTTCAGAAACTTTTAGTGCAGGCTCCAAGAAAATAGAAGATCAACACTTTTGGTTTAGTTGAGCATTAACTATGGATAATTCAAAGTTATTCTGTAAAAGGGAATAATTATAATATTGTACTTTATTTTGAAGGGAGAAGAGAACTGCTTTCAGTGGATGCAGAGAACTTGAAGGAATTAAAAAGGCTGATCATTTATTTGAAGCTGAGAATGGGAATATAAAGAAGAAAGCGCATGATCAGTGCATTTGAGAGAAGTGGAGCATAGTAGTGAAAAGGAGAAAGTGGGAGACATTGACCCTCATCACTCATTCTCACGCTCCATGCCTAGACCAACATCTCTTGTGCTTTCTTTTTTCTTTTTTTTTTTTGAATTTCCTCTCTTTTTTATAAATAAATAATGTTTTTCCTCCACTTTATCGAGGTTTTATTCGAAGCCTTAATTTTCTAACCAAGCTCACCAACATTTGCATAAAGGTCAAATTAGTTTTCTTCGGTTCGGTTTACGTTATGGAAAGTGAAACAGCAGAAAATTTGTTTTTTGTACTGTTTTCTATAAATCTTTCAATTGTCTTGGTTCAGCTTTCGGTTTCTAACTACATAACCTTCTTTTTTGTTTGTTTTTTTTATTAGTTTTGGCTCTTTTGGTTAGGTTTTTTTAGGACCCATGGATGAGACTCAAATTCTCCCCGACAAATTTTTCCTCTAACTTATGTGCTAATTTTATAGGAATACTAATCAATGAACAAGCGGGGTATATAATTCAAGGCATGGAGAAGACATTGAGCATGACAATATGTGCACGTCCCTAGAGAATAGTAATGTGGAAGTTTAAATTAGGGATAGGCATGGGTTGTCGGGCTCAGTTTTATCCTACAATATAATCGGAATCAGAATTCACGATTTCAGATTTTTAGAACTAGTACCGGAACCAACAGTTCTAGTTTCGTTCTAGTTTTAATCCGGTTTTATTTTATATTTAAAAAACAATAAAATATAACAATAAAATATATTTTTTTATTATATTTGGGTTGGATTTTAAGTAATTATGTGGTTTATAACCAATTTTAGGATTTATATCAGATTTTATTAAAGTTTGTGTTAAGTTTTAATCGATTTTAGAACTNAACGCATAAAAGTGCTAGGGGCATTAGATAGCCCAAATGGCATCACTAACCATTCATAAAGTCCATACTTGGTTTTGAAGGCGGTTTTCCACTCATCTCCTTCTAGCATCCTTATTTGATGATATCCGCTTTTTAGATCGATCTTTGAGAATAGTGTAAGTATGCGTCGGAGAGAGCTTCAAGCCTTTCGGGAAGAAGGTGCAATGCACAATTTTTCTCTAAAAATTCACTCTGTTGAAAATAGTGTAAGTGTTACACTTAAATAGCAAAACGTAAAAGATAACAAAACTAGTAAAGATAAACTAAGAAAGTCAAGCTAAGCAAGTCGATGAATTGAATGCCTAGGATTAGCTTGGGAAGCCTTCGGTTGACTTTAGGCTTGGTTCAATAGGATTGGCACGGTCGGGTTTGAAGCTTTGACCGGTGGTGCTCGAGGTTGACCGAGAGGGTGCGTCGGGTGAGCGGAGCTCCGAACGAATGAGAGATTGGCTCGAGCTAATCTGGATCCGAGTCTTCCAAAGTCTCCTCGGTTGTCAACTTGAGGTAGCGCACGGTCTGGTTCTTTGATGGTCCGATGATGACTCGAGCAAGTGCGCGGGACGTCTAAATGGGCCGAGCCGGAGGTCGGGCATGGGCGAGCTTCAAGGGATCCATGAGTTTGTTGAGCAAAGCTGTTGCTTGAAGATCCTCTAATGATTCAACAGCTGCTCCATGGATTTGGTGCATGAGAATCCCTTGTGGTTCGCTGGTGGTTCGGTGATCGGCCATGCTCGTGCGTCCGATGAGTGATCTACGGTCATCACAAAGATATGCTCGTGCCAATCTTATCCTCTTCCTTTCCTTGACCAAATAACCAAAATACTTAAGGATTTAAGTAAGTTGGCCGATAGGATTTTGCCAAGGCTTTGAATGGGCCGTAGGTGGGCCGAGGTTTGACCGTGGGTTGGTCAATGATCGGCCGTGGCGGTCCTCCGTGAGCTTTTGCTTGAGCGTTGAGTTCTCTTCCTCCTGGCCTAACTTTCCTTCCTCTTCTAAGGCTAAATGCTTGCTGAAAGGAAATCTACTAAGCGTGACCGAAAATAGGGCCCATGGTTGAACACTCGATCCATAGGATTTGGACCGTGCGTTCATCCATGTCGGTCACGCGTTCTGCTGGGCCACTTATTGAAGATGGCCGAGACCCTAATGGGTCTCAGCGTGGGCCGTGTCACATGGCCTGGTAGATCTGTCAATGGTGCACGCCGTGGTCTCGTGTCCGGCGTCATGGGCCATCTTGTCTGGCCCGGTGTGAGCGTTCCAGGTGAACGTTGAGGTATGCGGCCCGGTGTGCGCGGTGAAGGTCGTGCGTCCCGCGGCATGGGCCGTCATGTCCGACCCAGTGTGGGCAGTCAAGGTCGCGGCGTGTGTGGTCAAGGTCGCGCGCTCCGCGTCATGGGCCGCCATGTCCGGCCCGATGTGTGCGGTCAAGGTTGTGTCCAGCCATGTGATGGACATCTTGGGCCTTTCTTGGTTGTCTTTCGTGGGTGACTCCGAGGTTATGTTTCTTACAAAATAAACAACTAAGTTAGTATAAAACTCTCGGCCCAATGGGGAGGAGTCCCATTGTACATCATCCTCCCGAGGTATTTGAGGATTTGTCCCCAAATCTCTGTCCTCGGGTTCCCCATCATGATCCTCATCGTCGAAGTACGGGGATAGATCTTGTACATTGGCCGTGATTAACACATCGGGTTTGCCGAGAAGAATCACTTTGTATGCGTTTGGACCAATCTTCTCAGCCACTCGGAACGGTCCCTCGGCCCTTGAAAGTAATTTGGCGTGCTTTTGCTTAAAGTGTCGTGTCTTGAGCCAAACACGATCTCCCACTTTGAAAAGTTTCTCCTTCCTTCTCTTATTGGCCGAAGTGGCATAGGTCTCGTTTTCCGCTCGATAGTCTTCTTGACCCTCTCGTGCATTCTTCGGATTACTTCGGCCTTATGAAGTCCATCGGGATTGTTAAGTTCCCGGGTAGGTAATGGTAGCAAATCCGACTGTGTGGAGGGATTAAATCCGTAAGCCACTTCGAAAAGGGTCATCCCCGTAGTATTGTGCTTGCACCGATTATAGGCAAATTCCACGAAGGGTAATTTTTCCTCCCATGTGTTGGTGCCTTTCTTGATCACACTTCTCAATAGTGATCTGAGTGATCTATTGACCACTTCTGTTTGCCCATCAGTTTGTGGGTGAAAGGCCGTGCTAAATAAAAGCTTGGTCCCGAGCCTTGCCCACAAAGTTCTCCAAAAAGTACTTATAAACTTACCATCGCGGTCGGAGACAATAGAATGTGGCACTCTGTGTAGCTTAACGGCCTCCTTGAAGAAAAGGTCCGCGATGTAAGTGGCGTCATTGGTTGTATGGCACGGGATAAAATGTGCCATCTTGGAAAAGCGATCCACGACAACCATGACCGAGTCCTTACAGTTGCTTGTCCGAGGGAGACCGACGACGAAGTCCATGGAGCTGAAGAGTGGAGACTTTTGAAAATGAATTTACCATCATTCAATGGAGCCTCCAACGGAGATGCATTTCTTGATTGGGTTGAAAAGGTCGATAAAATTTTTGACCTTTACAATCATTCGGCAAAATTGAAGGTCCAGCTAGCATTTGTGGAACTCACGGACTATGCCAGCCTTTGGTGGGTTAGTCTTAGAGCCCAAAAATGGAGAGACCGAGAAGAGGAGATCACGACTTGGCCGGTCATGAAGGCCCACATGAGGAAATGGTTCGTGCCGAGCCATTATCGCCAAGAGCTCTTCCTACAATTGCAAGCACTACGACAAGGTAACTCATCAGTGGATGAGTATCTTATGGATTTCGAGACCCTTCCAATTAGGTGTGATTTAACGAGACCCGAAGAAAAAATCATGGCACAGTTTACTCGGGGACTTCACCGTGACATAGGTGATGTGGTGGAGGTACAACCCTTAGAGTCCTTTGACACTCTCATTCAAATGGCTCTAAGAGTGGAAGACAAATCAAAAGAAAGGGCAAAGCCGTGAGTCAACGTCTAGCTCCCAAGACACCAACACCGTACCGGCCTGCGCCTAGGACCAAAGACCGTAGCCCAACACCTAAACCGTGGGCCCCCAAAAGAGACGCGGACACCAAACCGGAAGAGGCGGGTGATGACAAACCGAGAACCCACGAGATCCGATGCTTCAAGTGCCTCTGACATGGTCACATTGCCGCACAATGTCCTAACCGGCGTATGATGACCATCCTCGAGGGTACCGAGGAGATCGTTAGCGAAGATGAGTGTCCATCCGAGACCAAAGATGAACCGAGCCTGGCCGAAGAGGAAATTTGTCACGTGCAAGATGGGCCGAGGCTCATGTGATCCGACGGGTTCTCTCCACTCAAGACCAACCGGAGGATTATCAACGTGAAAATCTCTTTCACAACCGATGTTTAATCAAGGAGAAGGTGTGCTCCTTGATTATCGATGGCAGGAGCTGCACCAAAGTTGCTTCCCGAGAGTTGGTCGAGAAATTGACGCTGCCCACCACCGACCACCTGACGCCCTACAAATTGAGATGGCTTACCGACCGAGAAGACGTCCGGGTCACCAAACAAGCCCGGATCGATTTTCCGATTGGCCACTACAAGGACACGATCATTTGCGACGTGGTGCCGATGAGCGCCACTCATTTGCTGCTCGGCCGACCTTGGAAATTTGACCGCCATGTAATGCACAACTGCTTCACCAACCATTATACGTTCAAGATGAATGGACGTAGCATCATTTTGGCTCCATTGTCCCCAGAGCAAGTTGCCAAGGATGAGGCCGACAAGAAGGAAGCCACGGCCAAAGTGGCACTATTCATGGGCCGAAAGGAGTTGGCACTCACACTCGGCCAAGGCAGACCCATTATTATGCTCCTTTACCGAGAGCATGATAATGATGACGAAGATTAAATTTCGGAGATTGTTCGGCCCCTCCTTGACCAATACCGAGACGTGTTCCCGGAGGAGCTTCCTGAAGGCTTACCACTCTTCTAAAGGATCGAGCAACAAATTGACCTCCAACCGGGAGCCACATTGCCGAACCAACCACCATACTGACTCAATCCAGAGGAAAGCAAGGAGCTGCAATGGCAAGTGCAAGACTTGCTCACCAAGCGCTATATACGGGAGTCATTGAGCCCATGTGCGGTCTCGGCACTCCTAGTGCCCAAGAAGGACGGAAGCCACTGCATGTACGTGGATAGCCGGGCAATCAATGACATTACCATCAAATACCAATTTTCGATGCCCTGGCTCGATGATTTGCTAGATGAGCTTAGCGGAGCTCAATTTTTCTTGAGAGTAGGTCTCAAGAGCAGATACCACCAAATCCGGATGCGTGAGGGCGACGAGTGGAAGATGGCCTTCAAGACAAGCTACGGGCTATTTGATTGGCTCGTGAAGCCCTTCGGGCTAACCAACGCCACAAGCACGTTCATGCGCCTCATGAACCATGTCCTCCGGGAATACTTAGGCAAGTTTATCATCGTTTATTTCGATGATATCCTTGTCTATAGCATGGACATGCCGAGCCATTTGGACCACTTGGAGCAGCTCTTCATCACGTTGTGTTGGACCCGACTATTTGGTAACCAAAAGAAATGCGCCTTCGTCCAGCGGCGCATACATTTCCTTGGCTTCATCCTATCTGAGGGCGGCGTGGAAGTAGATGGCGAGAAGATCAAGGCCATCCGAGATTGGCCGACACCGAGGAGCCTCTCGGATGTAAGGAGCTTCCACGGCTTTTCCAATTTCTACTGACAATTCATCAAGGGTTTTAGCACTATAGTGGCACCCTTGACCGAGCTCACCACAAAAGGGAATGAATTTGAGTGGTCAAAGCTTTGTCAAGCCAACTTTGACCACATCAAGACCGGGCTATGCAAAGCCTCGGTACTTAACCTTCTGGATTTTACCAAGGCGTTCGAAGTGGAGTGCGACGCCTCAGGTATGGGCATTGGTGCGGTCTTGATGCAAGAAGGCCGACCAATTGCCTATTTTAGTGAGAAGCTTAAAGGTGCGACTATTAATTACTCCACCTATGACAAGGAGCTTTATTCACTAATTCGAGCTATTGGAGTTTGGCAACATTACTTGTTGCCGAGAGAATTTATCATCCACATGGACCACCAAGCACTCAAGTTTATCAAGGGCCAAGGCAAGCTCAACCGAAGACATGCAAAGTGGATTAAATTTTTGGAAAAGTATCTATATATAATCAAGTACCAAAAGTGATGTGCCCGAGGACTCCCACCCACCTGAAGGCATGGTGACCCGCAGCCGTGCAAGGCGTCTTTCTAATGTGTTTGTTGATTTTGTGGGGACATTATTACCTCCAAGAGGTCTCTTGGATGCTCCCACTTCTATTGACAAAGAGCTCCCCAAGCATTGCCTACAATGGGAGCATGGAATGAGGGAGAAAACCACCAAAGTACCAAGAGCACCTTCGTCTGAGGCATCCCACCCGAGGGTGCACCAAGCCGAGGCCTAGTGGATTGCTCTCCTTGGCATTCTTCATTCTAACAAGAGGATATCATAGCAAGGGGAGGGCTGTTTTGTCATCACGTGGTCATGTATATATATATGTTTTATGTAGTTTAAAGTTGTAACTAATTTTTGGGTTTAAGCTTTGTTAGGTGTTGGTTCGGATTGGACCAACTTGCTAGGTTTTGGTTCGGTTTGGACCAAGTCAAGTTCCTTCTTGTTGGGACTTAGGGAAAACCTATTTTCCAAGTGAATTCTGTAATTTTGTTGGCAACTTGGACGTGGGATAGAGTCAAGAGCTGGTGGAGTGGGAGGCAAGTTGATGGTGGGTCCTTTGTCCACCAAACTCCTATTATTACCACTCATTTAGTCCTTATTTTAGGCTAGAGTCTAATTTTGTCTTTTGTTGAAGATTGGGAGGGTATGAAACTTTACCTTCACGTATTGTAGTGCAGAAAAGAATTAGACAAATTTGAAGAAGCTTGAAGCTCTAAAAATCTCCCCTTTTTCTCTCGGCAATTTGGAGCGTTGGTGAGTAATATCCATAGTTCTATTTTTTTAAGGGTGTTGGTGTCTTGCTAGGGCCACTAAACCATATTCCAGCCTTCATCCACTCTTGTTTGGATCAAGGTAAGCCTGGAAATCCCATAGCTCTCCTTCCAACGTGTGTGTTTTTGGTTGTTTGTTGTTGTGTGTTGGTTGCTGCCAATTTAGTCTCGCCGAGTGCATCTTGTGACCTGAAAGTTTCATCTGTGCCATTTTTTGTTTCCCTTGTGCTAAAGTCCTCAATTTTTTGCTGTGATTTCCTCATACGTGTATTGAATTACTTGGTTATTCACGTCATTCTCAGTTCCTCCCAATTAAACGATGTGCATGCTTGTTTCTCCTACCTTACTGCCGAACCTTGAAATTGAGCATTTTTGTCGACCAAATTTCACCCGTGCTAACTTGCAAACTACCCGTGCTTTTCTCCATTAACCCTAGCCAATTTCTTCCCCTTTCTTGGAGGAGGGTTTCTGACAAGTTTCCTCTTCTCAGGTCATCGGCATTGGGAGTTTTTCAGAGGTTAATCTCCACCTACTTCACTGCCAAAACGTGTGTGTGTTGTCTGTTTTTATTTCTTAAAAGGCACCCGTGCCATTTTAAAATCCTCACGTGCGTTTGGTCTGAAATTTGGACTAGTTGGAGTTTAATATTTGAACTCAATATCCCCTAAGTCTTGGACTTATATCCCGTACACGATTGAAGTTGTGACAGAGCCAAAATCGTCCCTTGTTCTTGAATTTTCTTCTCGGGTAGTTTGTGCTTTCTCCTTTTTTCCAACTCCTCCGCATTTTGTGCTTTCTCCTTTTTTCCAACTCCTCTGCATTTTGGAGCGTGTCATTTGGTATCCGAGCACAGCTCTTCCTTCCTTCTTTCCTACTATTAAACCTTCAATTCCATTATTTTTAAGGGCACACAAAAGTGGTGGCATGTCCACTAGGAGTGGAGCTGTTTTGCAGCCTAGCCGAGACCTCCCTTCAACAAGTGAACCACCTCCACCCTTACCATCATCCCAAGAACGTGAACCCGATTTTAAGTTCCAAATATATGGCATTAACTGAAGATTGGACATGCTCTTGCAAAGAATGGAGACTCCAAATCCTCCTAGACCGCCTCCCCGGTTACTCCCGGAAGAAGAGCCGGAGGTGCTCGAGGCCGGTTATATGATATGGAAGACTCGAAGGATGAATTTGAGCCACATGATAGACAACCCCGTGAGGATGGCGTACGACATTTAAAGGTGAGCATTCCACCTTTTAATGGCTCTTGTGATGGAGACTCATTTCTGACTTGGTTAGATAAGGTTGATAAGGTTTTTGAGTGCTATAACTATTTGGAGAAGTCTAAATTACAACTAGTGGCCTTGGAACTTCACGGTTATGCTAGCTTATGGTGGGACATGACACGCTCGGGGTTATGAGAAGTGTCGGGAGAAAGAAGACACAAGGGTAATCTGCCAAGGAGAAAGTCCAAGACAGAAACAGTGAGGTGTAAAGGTTAATATTCCAAATGGATACAGGATTAAGTCAAATAAACTCAGCCAAATGAAACTTTAGGAAGTGGACTAAGTGTGACCCGAATTTCAGCTTACAAGAACGTGCGGAACATTAAAATACACAGAGACACTTTCAGATGCACAAACAGACCAACAGGAAGAAAACAGTGCAGGGGTGATCGGGAAACTTCTACACAACTTCTAATGCAAGGAGTCTGGGATCGTAAAAATAAGCAGAAAACAACTTCAATCAAAGGGGAAGACAATGCAAGTGGTTTCACAGAAAAATCATGAGTAGGCTAGGAGTTATGCTGGATAGAAAATTAATGGACAGAGTTGCCCGATTTCAGGAACTCGGGTAGGAAGCAGTGGGAAAACACAAGCATAACTTTTAAAGGGAGGTGGCTATGGCTAAACGGAAAGAACAGTTATTTCAAGCCATGAAAGAGGAACTCACAACCATAAAATTGGGGACTTTTGTTCACGGAAAACAGAAATAGCACGAATTGAACTTTTTTTGCACAAATTCACTCGGGTAAGCACCCAAAAACAGCAGCCAACAACAAAGATAAACACAAATGCAAACAACAAAACGGAAGGTTAGCTATGGGACTTCCAAACTCGCCTTTGATCCTAAACAAGTGAGGAAGGGAGATTGGAATAGGGCTTAGTGGCTCTAGCAAGGCACCAACACCATTACAAACCAAAGATCAAGGATATTACTCACCTTGAATTTGCTTTGCCGTGAGAGAAAATGGGGAGAGCTTCAAGCTTCAACATTCAACATTTTCTATCTGCAAATGCTGAGAAAGGAAGGGTAAAAACCCTCCTTCCCACGAGCTACAAAATGCACATGATTATCACCTATAGTCCTAAGTGCTAAACCAACATCAAGGTATGGTAAAGGGGCCCACCCTTGACTTTCATCACTAACAAGAGTGATGGTCACTAAGGGAAGGTAAAACCCATCCCCTAAGGCTTCCTAAGACCTTTCCACTTGCAGCCACGTTTACTAACTTACAACAAAAGAAAAACAAGAGAGTAATGAGCTTGCATGGTTATCACGTGAACCAAAAACCTAATAGATGGGCCAAACCAATGATGGAATGTCCATAATCAAATGGACTTGAACACTTGTATCTTTTGGGTTAATGTTTGGGCACTTCCATGGGCTGCTAGCTGCTGCTCCCATGAAGGACAAAGATGAAATTCAGCTTTCCTTTCCGTTGGGGCCAAACATGGCCATGGATCAGCCACCATGGGTTGGATGCTCTTGGGCCGCTCCATCTTCTGGAGGCCTCTGTAATGGCGATCGTTGGCTGGGCAGTTTTTGTCCAAAATTTATGCTCTGCCTCATGCTGGAAACCTTAAGATGTGGGCCACATTTTGGTAGAAGCACGTTTGTCCAAAACAGGTCCGGAAGGTGGTCGAAACGGCTGCACAAGCCTCGAAGGTCAGCTTGGGCCGAAACCAGAAATGTTGTTTTCATCACCATGGATGTTTTGATCACCCTTCCATGCCACGGGTACACTAAGTACCCTTAAATGTGCACAAATTTAAGCTACTAATTATCCTCCTAATTATTACATAAAACTAACTAAATTATTACACAAAGTTGTCAAAAGGAAAACATGCTTTCCCCTTCATGTTTTGGTGATTTGGGGCCACCTTAATGTGCCACCCTTGAACTCCTCTTCCTTCATCAAGTGTGGTTGGCCCATGAAATGCATCAACCCCACTTGAAAACTAGGGCTCACCATGCCCTTCATCTTTGGCTTCTTGATTAAACCTTTATAAGAAGAGCCTCCTACAAAATTAACAAACTCATCATAAAAATAGTTTGCTTCATCAATCGAGTGGTGCCATCCGTGGCACATCAGGACAGCTTGAGGTCTCAAAGGAGACGTGACCGTGAGGAGGAAATTAGCACTTGGAGGGCCATGAAAATGATTATGAAAAGGAGATTTGTACCTAGCCATTATAGACAAGAATTGTTTTTTCAACTCCAAAATTTGAAGCAAGGAAGCCTCTCGGTGGAAGAGTATTTGATGGACTTTAAAACCTTACGGATCCATTGTGATCTTGAAGAACCGGAGGAACAAATCCTAGCAAGGTTTCTAAGAGGGCTGCATAAAGACATTGGTGATGTGGTGGAGCTGCAAATTGTGGACTCCATGGATGCAGCCATCCAATTGCCCTACGGGTGGAAAGACAAAACAAGAGAAAGGGTAAGAAAATTATCCGAAGGCCAGCTCCTGTTTTCAACACCCCTTACAAGCAACCTCCAAGGAAAGAAGACAAGACTTATCAACCAAAGCCGTGGACACAAAAAAAGGACATTGTTCCTAAACCAATTGAAGATGTTAACAAGCCACGGTCAAGAGAGATAAAGTCTTAAATGTCTTGGATTAGGGCATATTGCTGCTCAATGTCCTAATACGGACATATTGCTGCTCAATGTCCTAATACGAGAGTGATGGCGATTATTGAAAGTAGTGGAGAGATTGTAAGTGAAGATGAACCCATGGAGGAAGAGGAAGACTTGTAACACCCCACTTTTCTGGATAATACCCGACCCTTTCATCATAATTCAAAGTCTTATAAGTATATCATCTTATATATCAACTATGATTAAGGGTATAAAATGACGATTAACTTGCTGGAATTCAATTGTTAGAATTGTTAGTTGATAAAGTAAGGTCAATGTGAAAGTTGGACTAAATCAGTTTAAGTGTTGAATGGAAGTTTGAGAAAATTGAAATGGAAGGTTGTGAATGAAGGACTGGTCAACCTATGAATAATATCGGTCGACACCCTGGTCGTGAGGAACTTGGTCCGGTCGACCTACGTTAGAAACCGGTCGACCCTTGCAAGTTGAACCATCTTAACACAATGTTAAGATTAGCCGATTTCAGAGATTTTAACTTCTTCAAATGAGTTTAAGTTATTCTCATGAAATTTAATAAACTTGTTGATGGAACTATAGCAACAAAAATTACTCAATTTGGAAGTCTGTAGAGAAAGTTATGGGTTTTGGAAATTTATAGTTAGTAACAACCACCAGGTTAAAAATTGATAACTAGGTAGTTTCAGTTTTCCTATTTTATTATGCTACAGATGAACTTAAGTGACAAAGTAATCTTCTAAAAAATTATTGAAGACATCAAAAGGAGAAGATTAATAGGTTGAACAACTCGATTGGAGTTGTGGTGAAAAAGTTATGCACGTTAAAAAATTGATAAATGAAAACTGGACTAAGAAATATGAACTTTAGAGCGTTATTCGGTGTTTTGTATAATTGATATATTTACGATCTGAATTGTAAGTTTATGTCTTCTACAAAGTTAAACTAGACTTAATAAGAAAAATAATGGTGTTTGAATCATAGAATTCTAAGTTGTATAACAAAAGTTATGAGAGTTTTAACTACCGGTCGACCTATGAACAATGTCCGATCGACACAATTGTATACTTTAGGTCGACCCCAAGAATTAGGTGGGGTCGACACAATTGTGTGTTTGGGTCTGATGCGCAATGGATCTCGAGTTTGGATGACTCGAAGATACACGACACGTCTTGATCGGGATGGCACAGCTATGAGTGTCTTCTCGGGTAACGATGATACCGGTACACAGAATTGTGTATCGGTGAAGGTAATGGTATGATGGAGGAGGTTTGAAAGCTCGGGAATGTGATGGTTTTTATGGAGGATCGGAGATGGAGGGGAGATGGAGTAATTTGGATACTCGAGCAATCGAAGTATCGGAATCAATAGACCTCGTGTGCACTCGGATGTGACTCACCGATCCTACACGCGAGGGTTGTCGAAGCTTGGCCGTATATGACTCACCGGAGAAGGAAATCGACGATGAGAGCTTCTTCCAAAAGGTTGAAGGTATGTAAACACAATTTTGATATAAAAATTCTCTAAGTAACAAGTAGGTCTAATGTCCTTTAAGTAGACAAAAACTAAAACAAAAATTTAGAGAACTAGTAATCTCAAGCCATCGGATTAATTGGACTTCTAGGATGATTTGGCACGGAGATCTGGAAGTACGTCTTGGTTCGGGTGCGCCATCGGGTGGGTGCACCATCGGGTGCGCTGGCGGGTGCGGTGCGCTATCGGGTGAGCTGGCCGGTGTGCTGTCAGGTGCGCTTGGCCGTGGCAATGTATCTCCGAGATTTATGGGATTTTGTGCATGCTAATCCCTCCAAATGCTCTTGGTTGTTATTTTCCAGCTAAGGGATCTTGTCCATGAAGATTTGACACGGACGAAGATGAAGGATGCATTGGGCTTCCTTGAGTGTTGCATTGGCCTCGGCCTCGGCTGGGCACTGGGCGTGCCATGGCCCGGATCCTGGGCGCTGGGCGCGTCGTGGCAGGACATGCTCGGCCGCCCACCAAGCAAAATTCTTGACTTTTCCCGATTTGACTTGGGCATTGTTTCCAAAGGTAAGCTTCGTGGAAAATGAGCACAAAAATTATTGAAATTAAGCGTGCTCATTGGGGCTAGTTCCATGATGTGCTCCCGTTGCACATCAGGCCATGGTTATGTCGCTGGGCGCACCGGCTTCGGCTGTGCGCGTGTTGCTGGGCGCGCGAGCCTCGGTCGTGCGCGCGTCTCCTTGTGCATCGTGCGTGTCCGGCTTGATGGCGCTCGGACTCCAATATAGTACCATCTTTAATTGCTCTCGATCCTCCTCGGAAGGTATTTCTGAGGCTATGTTACCTGCAAAATGAGTAATTATGTTAGTAAAAACGTCCGGGCTCGGGGAGTGATCGGATGTGCACTCCCGTTGCACATCATGCCCGTTGGGTGCGGGGCGCGTCTCGGTCAAGAGCCCCGGTTGCGTCGTGGGTCGGGCTGCCGGGTGAGCCGTGTCCAGGTGCGTCACGCGGGCTGCTGGATGCGCCGTGTCCGGGTAATGTCGGACACGGTCCGATGTTAGCGTCAAGGCCGGGAATGACCGAGCACCAAGTAACGGAGTGCTTGGGTCGTTCCCGATCATTCTCGGAAGGTGTTTCCGAGATTAAGATACCTACAAAACGAGCAACTAAGTTAGTAAAATCGGGTTGGCTCGTTGAGGCTTGATCCATGATGTGCTCGGGTTGCACATCAGGCAATGGTGTGGAGTGTGCACCAGGATCGCACACACTTTATCAGACTTGTCGCTTTTCACGTAACCTGGAAGGTCGCGTGTAGGGCGATCGGGAAATTGGCTCGGACCAATTTAGGATGGGGTTTGCGGAAGCATAACGTGATGGAAATAATGGGGTTTTGTGGTGGAATTTCGGGAAAGGCTCGATGGAATATGAAGGTGGCTCGGAGGTGTATGTATGGACCGGAATCGGCTTGTGGAGGTGTTTGACGGCTCGGGGATGGAAACGGGAAGGTGTAATGGATGGATGTTCGTTTCAACACTTGAGCAATCAAAGTGTTGACTACGGTAGACCTTGAATGTCTTCTCGGATATGACGCACCGATGAACACTCGAGGGTTGATAACGCTCGGCCAGATATGACTCACCGGAGGGGAGTTATCGAGAGGGAGCTTCGATCCTTTTGGGAAGAAGGTGCTTTGCACAATTTTTACTAAAATTCTCTCTATTGAAAATAGTGTAAGTGTTACACTTAAATAGCAAAACGTAAAAGATAACGAAACTACTAAAGATAAGCTAAGAAAGACAATGTAAGCCTTTAGATGACTTTGAACATCCATGATTAGCTTCGGGAAGATCTTCCTTGAGTTTAGGCTTGATTTATCAAAGATATGCACGGCTGGATTTGCATAAAAGTCGTGCTTGACCTAGGGTGATCTTCGGTTGCCGTCGGATGCGCGTGCTGTTGATCTTATCTCAGATTTTGTGGGATTCACTCGTGCTAATTTTGAAAGGTTGTTGTCCAACGATTCTCCTATTAATATGGCAGCTTTAGCACGGATTAGTTTGATAAAAATTCCTTGTGGCTCGCCGGTTTGTTGGTGAGCGATCTTGTGTGCGCAGTTTGACCTTATCTTCATGTCATCACGAGATTTGTCCGTGCCATTTTGAAAAGGTTGTTATCCAACGATCCTCCTACGAATATGGCAACTTTAGCACGGATTACTTGGATAAAAATCCCTCTTGTTGCGCCGGTGGTTCGATGGACAGATTTTGTGCGCGCCCGGTGGATCTTCTTCGGATATCTTGAGATTTATCCATGTCAAACTCGAACCTTATCTTTCCCTTGACCAAATAACTAGATTACTTAAAGATTTAAGTCAAGTGGTCGATTGGATTTGGTCAAGGTCTCTTATTTGACCGTAGGTGGGTCGTGGCTTGACCGTGGACCGGTCATGTCGGGCCTTTGTGTGTCTTCGCCGATGGGATATGCGTTCTTCTTCTTTGGGCTGCTTTCTCTTCCTTCTCTAAGGCTAATTGCTGGCTGAAAGAAATAAACTAAGTGTGACAAAAAATAGGGCCCATGGTTGAACACTTGATCCGTGGGGATTTGGATCGAGCGTTCTCCCATGTCGGTCACTTATTCCAACGGGCCGAAGCCCTAGAGGACTTCGGCAAAGCCGACGACCGTGTCTCCATGGGTCGTCGGGTCATGATCGTGGGGCGCCCGTTGGGCGCTGGGCGGGTCGTGGTCGCGAACCTCGACCGTATCATGGCCTGGTGCGCCAGGCTCGTCGTAGTCGGACACGCTCGGATGCCATCTGAGAAAAACTCGTATCCGATCCCGATTATCCTCGGACATATTCTCCGAGGCTAAGTTCCCTGCAAAACGAGCACACAAATTAGCGAAATTGGCCGCGCTCCTCGGCGCTAAATCGGCGATGTGCTTCTGTTGCACATCAGGCAATGGCTATGGGTCCATGTTACCGTGAGCCCAATGGGGATTGACGGTAGGTTGTTATATCTCCTAATGAGATAAGTTATGTAAAGGAGAATAAAGACGCCCTCGACAATGGCTATGGGTCCATGTTACCGTGAGCCCAATGGGGTTTGACGGTAGGTTGTTATCTCCTAATGATATACGATATGTAAACAATCAAGTTTTGTGGATGGTCGTCATATGGGGGGCGGATCCACACCACAAAAATGAAATAAGCTGCATGGTTTTAAATCATATCATTCATTACGACATCCATGTTTTATTTGCACTACTTACTGAGCTTTAAGCTCATTAGTTAGAATTTGCAATGTAGGTGATGACTTGAATGTTGAAGAAATATCACATGAGGATTAAATATGAAAGAGGAGGAGAATGTCTTCTGTGGAGCCTTGTCGTTGTTAAGCGAGATTTTGACCGGTGGAGTAAGCTCACTAAAAGACACGTGTTTTGAAGAGAATTTGTAAAAAGGTTATTTTGAATTACAAATATGTAGTGTTTGTAAAGTTTTATATTTTGAAAATATGACCTATCTTTAACTATTTATAAGTGTGACTTGAAATGTTAGCTTCCGCTAATTATGTACAAATATATATGTATAGATTTGACAAAAGAATTTTCAATGAAAATCTTTTTTTGTTACAAAAAAAAAGGGATGTTACAAGACTTAGTGGCCGAACCGAAGGAGGAAATATGCCGAGCACAAGAGGGCCCCCTCCTGATGGTGATTCGAAGAACCCTCACTACGAATGGCCGACCAAATTCTATCCAAAGAGAGAACATATTTCACAGCCAGTGCTTGATCAAAGATAAAGTTTGCTCCTTAATCATTGATGGTGAAAGTTGTACAAATGTAGCCTCTACCGAGCTTGTAGAAAAATTGGGGCTTAAAACCGAGGATCATCCCACTCCTTATAGGCTCCGATGGTTGAATGATGAAGGGGACCTTAAGGTGACTAAGCGCACAATAGTGGAGTTCTCAATTGGAAGTTACAAGGATGCTGTGTTTTGTGATATAATGCCTATGGATGCAAGCCACATTCTTCTCGGGAGACCATGGCAATTTGATCGGCATGCCATGCATGATGGTTTATCCAATGAGTATTCATTCAAGTGGGAAAACCAAAACATCAAGCTTGCACCACTAGCACCCGAAGACATTGCTAGGGATGAGAGGTTGAGAAGGGAGAAATCTTCCAACAAAGTTTTGTTCATTACCAAAAGGGAGCTATCTCGGGTGGTGCTCCAAGAAGAACCGGTTGTATTGATCCTATTCCGAGAAAGAATGGAAGAAATAGGAGGAGCTCCAGAGGAAGTTTTAGCACTCATTGAGGAATATGGAGATGTGTTCCCTGAGGAGCTACCGATTGGCTTACCTCCTATCCGGGGGATTGAGCATCGGATTGACCTCCAACCCGGGGTAGTGCTTCCAAACCGGCTAGCATATAGAAGAAGACAAGGAGCTTAACCAGCAAGTGCAAGAGCTCTTGGAGAAGGGCTATATCCGGGAATCACTCAGCCCTTGTGACACGCTCGGGGTAGGAGGAGGTGTTGGGGAAGATAAGGCAAATGCGAACACAATTGCAACCTGCCGAGAACAGTTGGGTCAGCAGAAAACAGGGGAGAATACTGGACGAGGCAACAGATGGACCCGTGAGTTTGGGCTAATATTTGGTGGACTCAAAATCTAAGGGACGGGCTAGGCTTGGTCCAAAATTAAGAGCAATAGCACGTGTAGAACATAAAGTGGCACAGGACTAGTTTCTAATACACAAACAGACAAAACGAGGCTTGGCAGTGCAGTAGGTAGTGAAAGACTTCGGCACAACTTCCAATTCAGGGAGTCTGGGAATGGGAAAATTGGCCAAAATTAACTTCAACGAAGTGGGAAGAAATTTCAAGTGGTTTGAGGGGAAAGGCACTGGTAGATTGGAAGATATGCTGGATGGAAAATTGATGGACAGAACTGCCCGATTTCAGAAGTTCGGGTAGAAGGCAGTGGAAAAAGCATGCATAACTCTTGATGGGGAGGGGCTGTGGCTAAACGTAAAGAACAGTTATTTCAAGCCATGAAAGAGGAACTCACAGCCATAAAATTGGGGACTTTTGTTCACGAAAAATAGAAATGGCACGAATTGGACTTTTGAATCTAGCACGGACATGGTCACGAGATTGGGTCCACTTTCCACCAATTTTGTTTGGAAAGTTGCTTGGCCGAGCCTCAAGTTGGAAGACCTTAGGGCCTTGGGAAAAAGGGGCCAAAGAAGGTGGCCTTGGAGTTTTGGCCAAATTATATATGTTGGTAGGGCATCCATTGCTGAGTCAATGAATGGAATGAAATGGACAATGGCCGAGCATCCTAAGCAACACCAAGGGGTTTTTGGAAGGATCATGAAGTTTTTGGATTTGAGGACAAATCCTTTCCAACCTCGGGTGGATGATGTGGCACAGATTAGCACATCTAGAAGCGGAAGGTTCTAGCACCATGGACTTGGTCTCGGGTTTCTAAGCCAAGGCCGAGTCAATATTTTTTCTAACAAATGTGCTAATTTTGTAGGTGCCAACATGAAAAGGATGATCCAACCATCCTAGATGATGATAGCACCATTTTTGGTTTCGGCCCAGGATGACCTCCGGGGGTTGTGCGGCTGTTTCGAACACCTTCCAGACCTGATTTGGCCAATCATGCTTCTACAAAAATGTGGCCAACATCCTAAGGTTTCCATCATGGAGCAGATCATTAATTTTGGACAAAGATTACCTGGTCAACCATCGTCATTACAGAGGCCTCCAGAACAGGTAGCGGCCCGAGAGCATCCAACCCATGGAGTCCGATCCATGGCCATGTTTGGCCCCAAAAGAGAAGGAAGACCAATTGCATCTTTGTCCAGCCCAAGAAGTGGCAGCTGCTCCACCTTGGTCCAAGAAGGAAGCAAGTGACCTTATCCAACTGTCCATAGACAACCCGTCAAGTGATGGACCAAACCGGAGTTAAAGCCTCCTTCATTTTGAGCACGGTTTGGAGACCAATTAGTCAAGCCCAAGGAAGCCCCCAACGAAGGTTTGCTAGCATCCCACGTGAATACTTTTGTTTATTTAAAATACTTGTAATGATGTAATAGTTGTAGTACTTGAAGTTGGTTTGAGAAATGGTTTGGATTGAACCATTCTTGCTTGGAGTGGTTCGGTTTGAACCATTTCCACCTCTTTTGATGGAGCTTCGGGAGATTCTTCTCTTCCAAAACTCCTTTGTGTTCTTTTTAGCTTGGTTTGGACGTGGAGTTAGGGTGGGTTGGCTTGCAAGTGGGTGGTGGGTCCTCCTTCTCACCTAATACCTACCTAGCTTATCATTTCCCCCTAATTTAGGTTTATTTTTGTTTTACTTAATTTGTGTATTTTTGGATGGGTATGAATCCCCCTCCCACGTCTTTTAGGAAGATAGAAAATGTTGATGAAAACTTGAAGCTTTGAAGCTCATTTTCTCTCTCGGCAACCCCCATTTCAAAGGTGAGTAATATCCTTTGTTTGGTGTGTCTTTGGTGTTGGTGATTTTTGCTAGAGTCACTAAGCCTTAGTTGAGCCTCCCTCCACCTCCGTTGGACCAAGGTGAGTCTGAACATCCCATAGCCATCATCCATCCATCGGCCTTTTGGCCATTTTGTGCTGTGTTCGAAAACTGCCCACCCGAGAACCCTCAAGGTCCTCAATTTATCCACCCCGTGCCAATTTGTGATTTCCATGTGCTAATTTTATGAAATTTGGTTTGTGAGTTTCACATTCACATCTGCAAATATTTGTTTTTGCATATCACTCCCAGATTTCATCAATTAGAAGTTGTGCACGTTCCTTTATCCACCTTTCTAGTGAATCACTCAATTCAGACCCATTATGTCGACCTAATTTCAAATTTCCATAACTTGTAATCCAGACGTGATTTTTCCTCCAAAAACCTACCATTCTCTCCCCCCTTCATTGAAGTTATTTTCTACCAATTTTCGGCTTCCCAGATTACCCACATCGACAGTTGTGCAGAGTTCTTTCCATACCTTCTGCACTGCCTAAGACAGTTTTGTCTGTTTGTGCACCAGAAAGTCAGCCCGTGCCATTTTAAGTTATCCACGTTCTTTCACTCTGAAAGTTTAACCAAAGTTAGCCCATTCCCTTAAGTTTCAGTCCGCCAAATATTAGCCCAAACGCACGAGTACATTTGTGGGTTCGTCCAGTATTCTCCCCTGTTCCTGCTGACCCTAATGTTCTCGGCAGATTTCAATTGCTTGTTTTCCTTTGCCTTATCTCTCCCGACACCTCTCCTATCCCCGAGCGTGTCATCTGGTATCAGAGCAAGGCATCCCTTCCCACGCCTTCCATTTTAATTTCTTTTATTAAGGTTGCAAGATTAAAACATGAGGAGACATTATGGAGTAACTCGTGAAGAAACCCGAGGCATTGTTCCACCATATGAACGATCATCGATAATCCCGGCTTCAAAGAGATGGTCCGTTGATATCAAAAGAAAAGCTCGGTTGCAAGAACCCGAAGCTTCCAATGGATTTAATGGCCACTATAACCGGCCTTGTTATGAAAATGGAAGGATGCACATAAAGGTAAATATTCCTTCCTTCAATGGATCAAATAGTATTGTTGAATACTTGGATTGGCTTGAAATAGTGGATAGAGTTTTTGATTGTGGAGACTATTCGGAAAAGGGAAAATTTCTGATAGCCACCAAGAGTTTTGTATCCTATGCTTATGAATGGTGGCAAGATCTAATAGAAAGGAGAAGGAGGAAAGGAGAAGAAGAAATATGTACGTGGAAAGCTTTGGAAAAGCTAATGAAAAAGGAGTTTGACCCGCAAGGCACAAACTCTTACTCACGGTTTGTTTCAAACCTTTCTAATCCATTTTTAATTCCTTATTCCCAAGTTTCCCCTCAAGTTATGATAGGACATGAAGAGCATCACCCAAACCGTGGCCATGAAGAGCCCTTAGAAAGAGAGGAAGAAATCATCAATCCTCTTGAAGGGGCGTTATTTGAGTTGGATTGCAACATGGAAGATGAAAACCAATATGGAGGCTCCGAAATCACTTTTGAGGTAACCGACACCATTAATACTTCCATTGAGGACCTTGCTGTTGTTAAGTGTTCCAAAGGGCATATCCTAGAAGTGGAGGAAAATGTTGGAGGCTTGGTGGAAAGGAAACCCGAGGAGGAAGAAAATTCATTCGGTTTTGAGGAGATGCACACCTCCTTGGAGCCCAATAGTTTTGGCCTTGTCTTGGAGCATTTCCAAGAGCCTAAAAAAGAAGTTATGAGCAAGGAAACCTCCATGGCAGAAGGTGAAGAAGATGGTATGAACATCAAAGTTATTTTTACTCATGAAGGAGCCTCCTTGGAATTGAAGCCACACATGGCCGAATGTACTAATGATCTTATCCAAGAGTCCAAGGAGAAACATTTGGTAGTTGATGAACCAATCTTGGCAGCACCCCCTCGTGTATGTAAGGGAGTCAAGAAAGGGATTGAAGAGCTCCTTGTGGCCACCCATTATTGCAAAATGATCCAAGAGATTGAAGGGGCCAAACCGCACAAGGTTGTGGCCGAAAGGTATGACCTACCTAAACACTTAAGTGCTAATGCTCTTGGAAATTGTTTGGTTGATAGAACATGCTTGAATGGTGTTTATATTGGACTATTGGGAGATAATTTTATTGTTGATTTGAGTATGTTGAAGAAAAATTTTGTTTTGGATATTGGGCATGCAAAATTGGGAGTTAAGAAGCTTTTCTTAGAAAATTATGATGCGGTGATACCTATTTTTGATGATAAGGAGATAGAACACCGTGGCCTATTTGGGGTTAAAAGTGGTAGCTTGTATGAGGACATATTTTTCATTGATGACCAGCAACGTGCCTCAATTAATCAATATGCTATGCTTTCGGTTGGAACAACTTTGGTTGATATATTTGGGAAATTGTTTGTTCAAACATTTTATTGGTGCAGAGTTCTCTCCCCCCTTCATTGAAGTTATTTTCTACCAATTTTCGGCTTCCCAGATTACCCACATCGACAGTTGTGCAGAGTTCTTTCCATACCTTCTGCACTGCCTAAGACAGTTTTGTCTGTTTGTGCACCAGAAAGTCAGCCCGTGCCATTTTAAGTTATCCACGTTCTTTCACTCTGAAAGTTTAACCAAAGTTAGCCCATTCCCTTAAGTTTCAGTCCGCCAAATATTAGCCCAAACGCACGAGTCCATTTGTGGGTTCGTCCAGTATTCTCCCCTGTTTCTGCTGACCCTAATGTTCTCGGCAGATTTCAATTGCTTGTTTTCCTTTGCCTTATCTCTCCCGACACCTCTCCTATCCCTGAGCGTGTCAGACATGGGCTTGGAAAAAAGGAAAGAATCGGTTTGGTGTTCCTCTTATTCTTGCAACCGAGCTTTTCTTTTGATATCATCGGACCATCTCTTTGAAGCCGGGATTATCAGTGACTTTCTTGGTGTTGTGGTTCTATCCAAACATTGTATAAAAAGGTCTAGCCTCTGGTTGATGTCTTCAAGTTGACTTTGGAGGCTTCATTCGGCACATCTTGGAATGGGAGTCATTAATGATCGCTCATGTGGTGGAACAATGCCTCGGGTTGCTTCACGGGTTACTCCATAATGTCTCCTCATGTTTTAATCTTGCAACCTGAAACAAATCAAATGAAAAGGAATGCGTGGGAAGGGATCTTTGGCTCTGATACCAAATGACACGCTCGGGGTAGGAGGAGGTGTTGGGGAAGATAAGGTAAATGCGAACACAATTGCAATCTGCCGAGAACAGTGGGGTCAGCAGAAAACAGGGGAGAATACTGGACGAGGCAACAGATGGACCCGTTCGTTTGGGCTAATATTTGGTGGACTCAAAATTTAAGGGACGGGCTAGGCTTGGTCCTAAATTCAGAGCAATAGCACGTGTAGAACATAAAGTGGCACGGGACTAGTTTCTAATACACAAACAGACAAAACAGGGCTTGGCAGTGCAGTAGGTAGTGAAAGACTTCGGCACAACTTCCAATTCAGGGAGTCTGGGAATGGGAAAATTGGCAAAACTTAACTTCAACGAAGTGGGAAGAAATTGCAAGTAGTTTGAGGGGAAAGGCACGAGTAGATTGGAAGATATGCTGGATGGAAAATTGATGGACAAAACTGCCCGATTTCAGAAGTTCAGGTAGAAGGCAGTGGAAAAAGCATGCATAACTCTTGATGGGGAGGGGCTGTGGCTAAACGTAAAGAACAGTTATTTCAAGCCATGAAAGAGAAACTCACAGCCATAAAATTGGGTACTTTTGTTCACGGAAAACAGAAATGGCACGAATTGTGACAGAGCCAAAATCCTCCCATGTTCTTGAATTTTCTTCTCGGGTAGGCCTTTGGCCGTGGCTGTTTGTGCTTTCTCCTTTTTCCCAACTCTGCATTTTGGAGCGTGTCAAATAGGGCGACAAAAATGTGGTGGCCGACGCATTATCTAGGCGGAGCATTTTATTAACCAAGCTTTAGGTGAAATTTTTTGGGCTTGATTGGATGAAACAAGCTTACAAGGAGGACCCTGATTTTGGCCAACGATTTGAAGCCTCGTCCAAAGGAGAGTTATCGAGTTACCACATGGTCGACGACTACCTTATGCTTGGAGGACGGATATGCATCCCGAAAGGAAGCATCTATGATTCTCGCATTACTGAGGCACACAGTGGCGGCCTTGAGGGGCATTTTTGCAAAAAGAAGACGTGGGAAATGCTTAAGGAGCTTTTTTACTGGCCCTATCTATTTCGCGACCTGCACCACTTTGTGGAAAGGTGCACGGTGTGTAAGAAAGCCAAAAACCAAACTTTGGCTCAAGGATTATATTTGCCGCTACCGGTATCGGATCATCCATGGCAAGCACTTAGCATGGATTTTGTGCTTGGACTACCCCGAACCAGCCGAGGCAAGGATGCAATCATGGTGGTCATTGATCGATTTTCAAAAAAGGCACACTTTGTGGCGTGTGCCAAGACAGCCGAGGAGACAGTCATTGCCGACCTCTTTTTCAAAGAGGTGGTTCGGCTACACGGGATACCACATTCAATAGTTTCCGACCGAGACTCAAAGTTCCTCAGCACATTTTGGAGGACCTTGTGGGCATAGCTCAAGACAAAATTATTATTTAGCACGGCATTCCATCCCCAAATCGACGGTCAAACCGAGGTGGTCAACCGATCACTTGGTGCTTTACTACGAAGTGTGGTGGACCATAAGATCACGACATGGGACAGTAAGCTGCCATTCATTGAGTTTTCTTACAATCGATGCCGACATAACACCACAGACATGTCACCATTTGAAGCGGCATACGGATTTAATCCGAGGACACCAATGGATTTGCTGCTCCTTCCGAACCAAGAGCTCGCCAACCCCGATGGCCACGACAAGGCCAAAATGGTCCGAACATTGCACGAGAAACTCAAGAAGACCATGGAGAAGAAAAACAAGAAATATGCCACGGCAGCAAACTGAGGAAGAAAGGAGAAGATCTTTCAAGTGGGAGATCTTGTTTGGTTATAGCTTTGGTACCTTAAGCATAAGAATGCCAAATTACTACTGAGAGCCGAGGGACCATTGTGATTGAAAGAATCAACCCGAACGCCTACAAGCTCAAACTTCCAGGCGAATATGGCGTGTCAACTACCTTGAATGTCCAAGACTTCTCTCCTTATTTAGACGAGGAGAATAATGAAGAAAGAGACGAGGAAAGGATAGAGTTGAGGGCAAATCCTCAAGTACCCCGGGAGGATGATGTGCAACCGGAGGATGACACCGATCAAGCCCCGATGAGCATGAAGGATTTTACTAACTTAGTTGCTCATTTTGCAGGGAACTTAGCCTCGGAAACACCTTCCGAGGCTGATCGGGAACGACCAAAGTTGTGCTAAATTGGTGTCCGAACACTCCTAACCACGACACGCACAACACCCCCGGCCACGACATGCACAACACCCCCAGCCACGACACACCCGGTGCACACCCCCTAGACCATGACCCGACGGCCAGCAGAGAGTCAGCCTCGGCTGAGGATTTCAGCCTAGTGAAATAAGTGACCGACGTGGGAGAATGCTTGATCCAATTCTCACAGATCGAGTGCTCACCCACGAAGACCCGGTCTTTGGCCATCTTTGGCCGATTTTTTGTCACATTTATTTTTATCAGCAAATAATGTTTAGGAGAAGGATAAGAGACAAGCCCAAAGAGGAAGGATGGGAGAATTTGGCTAAGTGTGGCACGCGCATGGTTGGAGACCTCGGTCAACCAAGAGGAAGCTTCGGTCAACACAAGGTCTTAGGCCGGATTTTATCGACCACTTAACTTAATTATCTAAGTAATTGGATTATTTGGTCAAGGGAAGGTCGCGGTTCAAATTGGCCCGAGCCAATTCCCCGGTGTCCGAAGCATGGTCAACCCGAGGACGCTATTATGAACGAGCCCAAGCACACCTATGAGCCCAACGAGCCTTCTTCCAAATTGACCACGCGCACATCAACACTTAGTCAACCAAGGACGTATGGAGTCTCCGTTTCAAATTGGCCCTCGCCAATCCCAAGATGTTCGGAGCACGGTCAACCCGAGGTCGCCGATTTGAACGAGCCCGTGCACGCCCATGAGCAACGGCGGATCTTAATTCAAATTAGCCAGGCGCACACCTTCATTCGGTAAACCCAAGACAACCGGAGTATCCATTTAAAATTGGCCTGCGCCAATCCCGAGATGTCTGGAGCTCGGTCAACCCGAGGTTACCGATTTGAACTAGCCCACGCGCCCATGAGCAACGGCAGATCTTCATTCAAATTAGCTGAGCGCGCACCTTCATTTGGTCAACCTAAGACAACCGGATTATCCATTTCAAATTGGCCCGTGCTAATCCCGAGATGTCCGGAGCTCGATCAACCCGAGGTCGCCTTTTTAAACAAGCTCGCGCGCGCCCATGAGCAACGGCAGATCTTCTTTCAAAATAGCTGGGCGCGCACATTCATTTGGTCGACTTCAGACACCTTGATGTGCAACTGGAGCACATCACGGACACAGACTTGGACCCGACAAGCACGAGAGATTTTACTAATTTAATTGCTTATTTTGCAGGAAACATAACTTTGGAACTACCATCCGAACATGATCGAGAACGACCTAAAGTCTTTATCATGTGGTGTTCGACCAATGGAGACATGGTCGTCGGCCTTGCCGAAGTCCACTAGGGCTTTGGCCCATTGGAATAAGTGATCGACATGGGAGAACGCTCGATCCAAATCTCCACGGAACAAGTGTTCAACCATGGGCCCTATTTTCGGTCACACTTAGTTTATTTCTTTTCAGCCAGGAATTACCCTTAGAAAAGGAAGAGAAGACAGCCCAAGAAGAGGAGAGCTCATTACATAAGCAAATGCCAACGAAGGACCGCCTCGGCCGAACATTGACCGACCCTCGGTCAAGCCTCGGCCCGCGTTCGGCCCACTAGAAGACGTTGGCCAAATCCTATCGGCCACTTTACTTAAATCCTTAAGTATTTTGGTTATTTGGTCAAGGAAAGAACAAGGCTCAATTTTGGCACAGACAAATCTTAAGATGTCCGAAGAATATCCACCGGGCATGCGTACGAGGCCGATCAACAACAAACCGGCAAACCTCAAGGGATTTCCATCCATAAACTAACGGAAGAACCAGACCGGGCATGATCCAGATGTTGAATCATCAGAGAATCTTCAAGCAACAACTTTGCACAACAAACTAACGGATCCTTTGATTTTCAGATATGCACAACCTCCGGTTCAGCCCATTCGGATGCGCCCACGCACATGCATGAGTCATTATCGGACCATCGAAGAACCAGACCGCGCACTACTCTACGTTGACCACCGAGGGAACTTTTGAAGCCCCGGATCCAGATTGGCTTGAGCCAATCTTCCATTTGTTCGGAGCTCCACCCACCCGACGCACCCTCTCGGTCAACCACGGTCACGATCGGTCAAGACTCAAAGCCAACCGTGCCAATCCTATTGAACCGAGCCTAAAGTCAACTGAAGCCTTCCCGAAGGTAATCCAAGGCGTTCAAGTCATCGAAGGGCTTAAACTATCTTTCGTATTTTTCTTATCGTTTTTACATTTTTAGTATTTAAGTGTAACACTTACACTAGAATGAGATAGAGTGACTTTTGAGTAAAAATTGTGCGTTGCACCTTCTTCCCTTAAGGTTTGAAGGTCTCTCCGATGTATACTTCTCTGGTGCGTAATATCCAGCCGAGAACGTCAACCCTTTGCACGTACGATAGGTGAGTCATATCAAAGTGTGGGCGAGGTCTATCGAGGAGAACACTTTGATTGCTCAAGTGTTCAAATTGTTGATCCACCTTCAAACCAAAACTCTAAAGAGTCCATCCCCTCCACCGAGCGATCACCCCTTTTTCCATACTTGTCTGATTTAACCTATTTTTCCATCATCAGAGTCATTCCATTATTTAACCAAGCCATTCCATTTTTCATATGACCAATCCCCATTATTTCAACCACAATACGCTTCCGCAACCCAACTCTACACTTTGCACAACAAATCCAAGCCCCGCGTGCGCTCATTCTTCCGACCCACGGTGCGCCGACCCCCAAGGAAGGCACATCACACCTGGAGGCTCCTTTCCAAATTGGCCCGAGCAAAGCTCCTCAATGCCCGGAGCATGATCAATTTTGAAAGAGCCGTGCGCTCACCCACTCGGTCAACCGAAGGTCTTCCCCGGTCCACCATGGTCTCCATTAGAATTCAGCCGCGCATATCCATGTTGGTTCGAACCTTCAACGGAAGAGGAGCGTATTTGGTCTCATCTCAGTCAAAGAAGATCTTCTCCCGGTTGATCCAAGAAGCCAAAGATGAAGGGCATGGTGAGCCCTAGTTGTCAAGTGGGGTTGATGCATTTCATGGGCCAACCACACTTGATGAAGGAAGAGGAGTTCAAGGGTGGCACATTAAGGTGGCCCCAAATCACCAAAACATGAAGACGAAAGCATGTTTTCCTTTTGACAACTTTGTGTAATAATTTAGTTAGTTTTATGTCATAATTAGGAGGATAATTAGTAGCTTAAATTTGTGCACATGTAAGGGTACTTAGTGTACCCGTGGCATGGAAGGGTGATCAAAACATCCATGGTGATAAAAACAACATTTCTGGTTTCGGCCCAAGCTGACCTTCGAGGCTTGTGCAGCCGTTTCAACCACCTTCCGGACCTGTTTTGGACAAACGTGCTTCTACAAAAATGTGGCCCACATCTTAAGGTTTCCAGCATGGGGTAGAGCATAAAATTTTGACAACAACTGCCCAGCCAACGATCGCCATTACAGAGGCCTCCAGAAGATGGAGCGGCCCAAGAGCATCCAACCCATGGTGGCTGATCCATGGCCATGTTTGGGCCCAACGGAAAGGAAGGCTGAATTTCATCTTTGTCCTTCATGGGAGCAGCAGCTAGCAGCCCATGGAAGTGCCCAACCATTAGCCCAAAAGATACAAGTGTTCAAGTCCATTTGATTATGGACATTCCATCATCGGTTTGGCCCATCTATTAGGTTTTTGGTTCACGTGAAAACCATGCAAGCTCCTTACTCTTTTTTTTTGTTGTAAGTTAATAACGTGGCTGCAAGTGGGAGATCCTTAGGAAGCCTTAGGGGATGGGTTTTACCTTCCCCTTAATGACCATCACTCTTGTTGGTGATGAAAGTCAAGGGTGGGCCCCATTTACCATACCTTGTGTTGGTTTAGCACTTAGGATTATAGGTGATAATCATATGCCTTTTGTAGCTCGTGGGAAGGAGGGTTTTTACCCTTCCTTTCTCAGCATTTACAGATTAGAAAATGTTGAATGTTGAAGCTTGAAGCTCTCCCCATTTTCTCTCACGGCAAAGCAAATTCAAGGTGAGTAATATCCTTGATCTTTGGTTTGTAACAGTGTTGGTGCCTTGCTAGAGCCACTAAGCCCGATTCCAATCTCCCTTCCTCACTTGTTTAGGATCAAAGGCGAGTTTGGAAGTCCCGTAGCTAACCTTCCGGTTGTTATTGTGATTGTGTTGTTGCTTGTGTGTTGGTTGCTGTTTTTATATCTACCCGAGTGGATTTCGTGCACTAAAAGTCCACTCTGTTTCATTTTCTATTTTTCGTGAGTAAAAACCCTAAATTTTTGGTTGTGAATTCTTCTTTCATGGCCTGAAATTTCTGTTCTTTCCTTTTACCAAAACCCTTCGCCCATCAAAAGTTGTACTTACAACTTCCCCCTCATTCTGCCCGAGTTCCCGAAATCGAATAGTTTCTGTCCATCCATTTTCCAACCTACATATCTCCTAACCTACCGTGTCTTTTTTCATCAAACCACTTGAATTTTATTTCCCTTTCATTGAAGTTCTTTTCTGCCAATTTTTACATTCCCAGGTTGCCTGCATTTGAAGTTGTGCAGAAATCTTTACCCCTCCATGTCACTGTTTTCTGTTTTGTGTCTGTTTGTACACTCAAAAGTATTCCCATGCCATTTTAAGTCCTCAAGTGTTTTCAAGCTGAAAATTTGGCCCAGCTTAGTCCACTTCCTAAAGTTTCATTTGTCTGAGTTTATTTGACTTAATCCTGTATGCATTTGGAACATTAACCGTTACACCTCACTGTTTCTGTCTTGGACTTTCTCCTTGGCAGATTACCCTTGTGTCTTCTTTCTCCCGACACTTCTCATAACCCCGAGCGTGTCAGACTTTTTCGTCCTCAATTTTAGTTTAATTTTTATTTAAGTGTATCGGCCTTCCACTTAGAAGGCAGAGAGAATTTTAATAAAATTATGCTACGCACCTTCTTCCTAACAAGTTGAAGCTCTTAAATAACAAGGCGAGTATAATTTTATCTGACCGGAGAAGTGGACATCGGGAAGAGCTTCAACTTTAACAAGTCGAACACTTGAGCAATCAAAGTGTTCGCCTTTAATAAGTTGAAGCTCAGACGCACCTTCTTCCGACATCCGAGTGCAACCAAGGTCTACCAAGGAAAACACTTTGATTGCTCAAGTGTTTGAATTGCTCAGCCTCACCTTCCATTTCTAAACCTTCCCAAACCCATTTATATTCTTGAGCTTTCACCTTCCTTCATTATCCAATCTCGCACCCCATAGACCACCCAAGCCATCTATCCATTTCTTTGAGTCATTTCCTTATTTTCCCCACCGACCAACCACATTTCCCCGTCATTTCATTTCCCTGTTATAAATCCAACATTCGCCCGAGCCCATTTTCCCGTGCGGCACACAAACCCATTACCCGAGCCCCGCGTACACGCACTAGTCTGACCACGACATGCTAACCCCTCCGGATAGCACATCAGGGCCAAAGACATGCAACTTGCATGCTTGAAATTGAAATAAAGGAGGGAAAATTGGACCAATGAGATTGCAAGAATGTGAAAGCCACGTGATCTTGAATCTCTTAGCCAAAAATTCACATAAATTCATCATGCAAAACCCCATGCAAGCATGCAAAAATAGACAAAAATTCATCATGAAAAACCCCATGCAAGCATGCAAAAATAGACAAAATAAAACCTAGCAGAGATACCCTCTCGGGTTCTCCTAATATACAACGTAAAATTCACATAAAAATTAAGCTAAAAATGCGATAAAATTCCTTCAAGCCATGTAAATGCTGGTGAATTGAGTCGTGGAACCCTTGATCACTTTTGCATGGGACTCCAACTCACCATGCAACGTGATATTTCAATCGGGTTCGGGTTCGGGCTTGATTCCGGAGCTCTCGTTTTCTTGTTGAAAATCCACATTTTCTCCACACCAAATTATCATGTGTTTTGGCCTTGTTTGATCCTCCAAAGTTGGCTTAGAAATGTATAAGTCTTCAATTAATTTTCCTGCAAAATTAACAAACATATTAGAAAAATTCCGAGCTCGGGCTCGGGTGATTGCCAATTCGTGGCATGTCACCATGGAACCCTACAACTCTAAACCCTGGAACCCCAAACCCTAAACCTTGAAAGCTTGGAACCTTGCACCCTTGACCCTAACCCTGAACCTGGAAGCCAAGAACCTTATATCGTGAACCCTAGACCCTTAACTCTACACGCTAGAACGCTAGAACCCTTGAACCTTGAAGCTTGAACCCTAAACACTAATATCTAGAATCCAAAACCTTGAATCCTTTAACCATAGAACCGTTAACTTAAGAACTTGCAACATGGAACCTTGAACCATGGAAACATGAACCTTGAAAACATGCCCTAAACCCTAAGCTTAAGAACCTTTGAACCCTAAACTCTGAAACCTTGAACCCGGAACTATGAACCATAAACCCCGAACATTGAACTTGGAACCTTTTACCCTAGAACTATGAAGCCTAAACCCTTGAACTCTAAACCTTTGTATCATGAACCTTAAAATCCTGAACCCTAAACCCTTGATCCTGAGAACCTTGGAACCTTAAACCTTGGAACAAAGAACCCTTAACTTGAATTCTTAACCTTTGAACCCTGGAACCCTAAACCCTTAAACTCTGGAACCTTATAACCCTCAACCACGGAACATGAACCTTTAACATTAAAACCCTAAATCCTGTAACCATAACCCTAGAACTCTGAACGCAGGAATAATGAACCCTAGAACCTTGCACAGTGTAACCTTAGAACCTTGAACCTAGGAACCCTTAGCGCTGAACCATGAACCCTGTTACCCTGAACCGTGAACCATGAAGCATGGAACCCTTGAACTATATAAGCTTGGTACCTTGAAACCCTAATGTTCTAGGTATACAAGATCACTTAGATATAGGGGAAACCTCCTAGTTTAAGTCTCTAATTTTTTTTGGCACAATCCTTTTCTAACTTTTTAATTCTCGATCATTAGATTAGTAATTAGAAGTTTATGGCCAATGGTGCAGCAATGGGAGCAATATTCAGATTTGGTTTCATAGGTTACTGATTGAGAGAAAGGTTTTTGTGTTTGTGAATGAGCTTAACTTCTCTAACCAGCTCTTTGGAAACATCCACTTTAATTAGAATCCGAGCATAACCAATACGACCTACGCTTTTAGTGTAGAGATCAGTCGTTATTGGCTTTGAACTTTTGAGGAGATTTTACTTAGGATCTTTTTACTCAAGCACTTGAGGTGGAGGTTATGAAATGTCACCCAAATGGGAATGGTTTTGATTTCATCTTCCCCAAAGTTGAAAAAGTTAGGCATTTCCTTTAGGAGAAGAGATCGGCCATAGACCGAGTAAGGGTCTTTGCTTAAGACCTTTTTACATGGAAGAGTGGATTGGAAAATAAAGGTTATTCATCCTTTTTTTTTGGATGACTTTTACTGACACTTTCCAACCATCAATGAGGCCTTATAGACCCTCTTTCACTGGGTGTCAGTTTGGGAAGTATCCAAATAATGCCGGTCTTAGTGTCTTTTTCACATCTAAGATTTATGTTTAAAAACTTCATTCCTATGGGGAGAAAGAGCAATCACCCAACTTGACTGACTGAGAGCACTTTTTTTTTTTTTTGATAAGTAGGTGTATATATAGAAAAGGGAGAAGAGAGAAACATATGAGGCCCGAGAAAAGAGGAGGAAACCACAAGATGGAGACTCATCCAACAAAACTCGGGGTAGCCAGAAATAACAACCAAAAGAATTGGAGAGACCCGAGAAGAGACCGGGACAACCAAATCAGCAAATGCAGTCAAAGCAACAAAAGCTAGAAGACTACAAAAGACCAAGGCAGAGAGAACGACCTGCCCTAAGAGCAGAAAACCAAAATATAAAGACCATAGAAGTGAAGCAGAAGCAAAACCAACTTAACATGGAATCAAGGGAAGAACGTCTGGGGAGGGGGGAAATTCAACGATTGAAGAGAGGGCGGGGTAGGCCAGGAAAAGAATTTTATAAACCTTACGCTCAATACCATCAGCAATCTGCCCCGGGTGAGCGTGAGAGGACTCAAAAAATCTGGAATTTCTTGCTGCCCAGATGTGATAAACCGAGGCAGCAAGGAGGCAATTAAGAATGAAAGCTCACTTTTTGTTTCCCAGCTTGCCCTCCTTAATAATCCATTTGATGGCACACGCAATGGTCGACATTTTCCTTGTGAAGCCAAATTTCAGCTTAACAGCATTCCAGACCTCTTGAGAGAAGCAACAATCGAAGAAGATATGGCTGCAAGACTCGGGATGGGAGTTGCAAAAAAGGCAGCACCTCGAAGTGTCGATGAAGGAGAGCCGATCCCTAGTAGCCAACCGGTTATGGTAGGCGAGCCAAAGAATGAAGCTATGCTTAGGAATATAACTCTTGGACCAAATGGCTTTGAAGGCCGGTTTGATAATACCCACAGGACGGAATAAGTCGTAAACAATAGAGAGACCCTTGGAGCGAGCAGATGAACTCCACGTAAACAGGAGGGAATCGGCACTATGCTGCGAACCAGATTTACATAGAATTAAGTTCCGGATTTGGAGCAGCTTTTTAATCAAAGGGGAAGCTCTGTAACCCGGGGACCAATCCCAGAAATTTTCTGGTTTCATATAGTAATGCTGAAGCCAACGGACCCAAAGAGAGTCATTTTTTTTATGAACATTCCAAAGTGTTTTTGCAAGAAGGGCAGAGTTCCAAACATCCAGATTTTTGAAGCCCAAGCCCCCTTCATCTTTCGGCATACAACATAAGTCCCAGGAGATGTTAGAATACCGTTTACCCCAAAGAAAGGTTCTGCATAATTGCATAATTTTCAGCCGGACAGCAGCCGGGAGGTCAAAGACCGACATCCAAAAACACTTTTAATAAGCTCCGCCCGACCGGCATAAGTTAGGGATTTGGCACTCCAAATATCAATGTATGTCCTGATTTTGTTGAAGAGCTCCTCATAATTGTTTTGGTTTAACTTATGGGGGGAGAAAATACCGAAAGGCAGCATCCCCTCCTCGAGGCCAGAGAGGCTTTTGATATCAGCCCGGAGATCATTCGAGGAACCAGCCAAGTAGAAGCTCGATTTGAGGGTATTTAGGGAAAGACCCGAGGCCTCACAAAATTCATATATACATGATAGGATTGCTTTAACGGAGATGATGTCTCCTCTTGAGAGGAGAATTAAGTCGTCAGCAAAGGCAAGGTGAGTAATTCCCAAGGGCTCACACGCCGAATGATAATTATATCCGGAATTAGGAAGCTTTGATTTAATACTCCTGGAGAGATATTCCAAGCAGATAACAAACAAGTAAGGGGAAAGAGGGTCACCTTGCCGAAGACCCCGACAGCCCTTGAAGAAACCATGCATTTTCCCATTTAGGGAGATGGAGAATGAGGAAGAAGTAATGCATTCCATAATCCAGGCTACGAATTTAGGAGGATAGCCCAGCTTTAACAGGATAGAATTTAGAAAGGGCCATGAAATGGTGTCAAAAGCCTTCCAGAGATCAATTTTTAAGAAACAACGTGGCAAAGCTTTGCTGGAATTGTATTTTCGGATGAGCTCCTGCATGAGGTGAATGTTCTCAGTCATGGATCTCCCTTTTACAAATGCCGATTGAGCTTGATCGATGATCGGGCAAAGAGAATCCGAGAGACGATTGGCCAAGATTTTAGAGATTACTTTATAGACAACATTGCAGCAGGTAATCAGACGGAAATCTTTAGGCTCGTGAGCATTGCTGGATTTTGGGATAATGGCAATTATCCCATGATTGAGCTACTTTAATAAATGAACGGAATGGAAGAAGTCAGCCACAACATGAGAAAAATCATCACCAATAATATCCCAAGCATCGATAAAGAATTTAGAAGAATAAACATCAGGGCCGGGAGCTTTGTCAAACCCAATACTACGTAAAGCATCTAATATTTCCATAGAAGAGATATCTTTAACAAGGGCTGAGCAGCATTCTGGAGAAATTTTGGGGCCCGAGCTAATATAGCATTCCTCAATCCGGGTGACCGGGTGGGAGACACCGAGTAATTTCTGGAAATAATTTATAAACTCAGCAGGGATTTGATCCAAGGATGAATTCACGGAACCATCCTCTCTAGTAAGGGAAGCAATGAAATTATTCTTTGCATTTCGACGAGCTAAGGCATGAAAAAAATTGGTGGGCTTGTCGGCTTGAAGGAGGATCTTGCTTTTAGCTTTTTGCTGATAAAAGGCAAGCTCGGCTGTACCGAGAAAAGAGAGGCTTCTTTGCAAGCTAGTTAGGTTTACCGGGGGGGTTTGGAGACAGCAGAGAGGAAGGAAGATTGGGCCCTTTCTAGATGATCTTTGGCCATGGAAACACGGCTGGAAATGTGTTGGAAGTGCTTCTTATTTAAGTCTGAGAGCATGGGCTTAAGGAGCTTGAGTTTGGAGGCAAGGATAAATTGTTTTGAACCCAAGATATTAGAATTCCGGAGAGAGGAAGTAATCAGCTTAAAATCCGGGTGCAGGGACCACATATTAAAAAATTTCCAGGGGAGATTCCCAGGAGGGGGAGCAGAATGAATGGAGACCATGCATGGGGAATGATCAGAAAGCCCCGGGGGGAGGAAGATGGCCGAAGTGGGAGGGCAATGATGGATCCATTGGCTATTGACAAAGGCTCTGTCAAGCTTGGAAGAGACGGATCTGTTCGACCAGGTGAAGAAGCAGCCCCAAGAATTAAGCTCATGGAGGCCAAGAGAATAGCAGCAGTCCCGAAGCCCATTGATTTCTCTGGAAGAAACACGAGAAGTGCTTCTTCGGTCCTCAAGAGACATGATAGCATTAAAATCCCCCATAAGAATCCACGGAGAGGAGATCTGCTCATTAAAAGAGGAAAGATTAGACCAAAGAGCATTCCGAGCAGCTATGGAGTGGAGGCCATCAATAAAGGAAGCTGTGATGGAGAGCTTGCTGATTTTGCAGGATAACGCCATGTGGATAACTTGCGGGGAGGCCTCTAAAATAGCAGCAGAAATCTTACATTCATTCCAAATAATTGCAATCCGACTATTTGGAGAAGTGTCAAAATTTGAAGTAATATTCCAGCCAGGAAGCCTTCTGGAGATGAATGATTGAATAGTTGAGAGAGATGATTTAGACTCAAGGATACCAAGGATGTCAATATTTGAACTACGGATGAGGTTAAAAACCGCATCTTGTTTAAGGGGCGAGTTCAGACCCCTAACATTCCATGTGGCAAAAATCATTGGGACGAGGGGGCAAGACCCCTTGCTGATTTGGTTTTTTTACATCCCGCGAATGACGACAGTCTGGTACCACATACAGTGGAAGGGCCATTTGGTTTCGGGGGTTGCCCGAATTTAGTTCTCGTAACAATCTGGAAAGGGGTGTCATGACCCAATTCAGATTGAAGCGCCTGATCCAGGTCTGGAAGGCCTTGAGCCGGGAGAGTCTCGCCATCAGTAGGAATGGGAGTCTGAAGGGAGGGGACAAAAGAGGGGCAAGGCTCACAGGAGACTATCACTGGACATGCAGGGATGGGGAGGGAGGGAGGGGAGGGGGAGGTAGGAATGGGAAAAGATGAAGAGCATGAAGGCTGATCATTTGGAGGGTCTTTAGGAGAGGAGGGGATTTCTAGGATTAGAGGGATGGGCGGGGAAGGGGGGATGAGGGGATGTGTTGTGTCGAAATGATGGGGGAGGCTCTGGTGTGCAGTGTGCACCAGGATCGCACACACTTGATCGGACTTGTCGCTTTTCACGTAACCGGAGAGGTCGCGTGTACGGCGATCGGGAAATTGGCTCGGGCCAATTTAGGATGGGGTTTGCGGAAGCGTAATATGATGGAAATAAGGAGGTTTGGTGGTGGAAATTCGGGAAAGGTTCGATGGAATATGAAGATGGCTCGGAGGTGTATGTATGGACCGGAATCGGCTTGTGGAGGAGTTTGAAGGCTCGGGGATGAAGATGGTGTAAGGTAATGGGTGGATGTACGTTTCAACACTTGAGCAATCAAAGTGTTGACTTCGGTAGACCTTGAATGTCTTCTTGGATATGACTCACCGATGAACACTCGAGGGTTGATAACGCTCGGCCGGATATGACTCACCGGAGGTGAGTTATCGAGAGGGAGCTTCGATCCTTTCAGGAAGAAGGTGCTTTGCACAATTTTTACTAAAATTCGCTCTGTTCAATAATGAAAACGATTACAATACTTAAAGAAATAAAGTTGAACTAATTTACTAAAAAGAAGGAAGCTTTCGGCCTTTGGATGGATCAAACGCTTCATGTTGACTTTGGAGAAGTCCATGTCCGTGATTCATGGTCGGAAGATCGGTTGGTTCGAAAGTGGACCGTGGTTGTCTTGAGATTGACCGGTTGACCGAGAGGGTGCATCGGCATGTGCGGAGCTCCGAATGAATGAAGGATTGGCTCGAGCCAATCTGGATTCGGGGCTTCTAAAGTCTCCTCAGTGGTCAACAAAAGGTAGCGCATGGTCTAGTTCTTTGATGGACCGGTGATGACTCGAATTGGCACGTGGTGTGTCTAGGCGGGCCGAGCCAGCGGTCGGTCATGGACGTGCTTCAAGGGATTCGAGATTTTGTTGAGGAAATCCTTTGATTGAAGATCCTCTGAAGATTTAATAGATGCTCCAAGGATTTGGTGCATGAAAATCCCTTGAGAGTCGAAGGTGGTTCGGTGATCGACCGTGCTCGTGCGTCCGATGGATGATCTACGGTCATCACGGAGATATGCTCGTGCCAAACTTGATCCTCTTCCTTATCTTAACCAAACAACCAAAATACTTAAAGATTAAGTAAGTTTGGCCGATAGAATTTGGCTAAGTCTTCGAATGGGCCGATGGCCGGCCGAGCCTCGTGAGAGACTCGGCCATCTTGGGCTTCTCGTCGTGCGTTGAGCGTCTTCTATCTTTAGACTTCAATCTTTCCTTCACTAAGTCTTCTAAGTGCGAAAACAAACTAATGTGGCCGGGCTCGGCGTTGGGTTGGCCGAGGAGATGGACTCCGTGAAAGACCGCGTGATACAAAGGGATCGAACCGTGCGTTCTCTCACGCCAGCCACTTATTGGCGGGCCGAAGCCCTAGTGGACTTCGGATAGTCCGACGACCGTAGCTTGAGTGGTCGTCGGGTTGGGTTCGTGGAGTGGTGCCCGTTGGGTGCGGGGCGCGTCTCGGTCAAGAGCCCCGGTTGCGTCGTGGGTCTGGCTGCCAGGTGCGCCGTGTCCGGGTGCGTCACGCGGGCTGCTGGATGTGCCGTGTCCGGGTATGATCGGACATGGTCCGATGTGCGCGTCAAGGCCGGGAATGACCGAGCACCAAGTAACGGAGTGCTTGGGTCGTTCCCGATCATTCTCGGAAGGTGTTTCCGAGATCAAGATACCTACAAAACGAGCAACTAAGTTAGTAAAATCGGGTGGGCTCGTTGAGGCTTGATCCATGATGTGCTCGGGTTGCACATCAGGCCCGGGGGAGAGAGGGAGGGGGGCGGGTTGAAGGTTTCGGGGCCGGGGGAGGATTAGGAAAGGGAGTGAGGTTGCAGGTTTCAGCTTGTGGCCAAGCATAGAGCATTTAGGGCAGAGAATTGGCTCAGTTTCATATTTAACTTTCTGGATAAAAATTTGACCATTAGGTTTCATGATGTTCACTTCCTTGACCAGATCCATGGACAAATCTACCTCAATCAAGATTCGGGCAAAGTCTGTCTTACCGAGAGTTTTCGTGAAATAATCAGTCATCAAGGGCCTTCCAATGTTGGATGAGATTTTTTCCAAAGCAGATTTGCTCCAGCATTCCAGCGGCAACTCTTCAAGGATAACCCAAACCGGAATAGTTTTGAAGCTTTCATCGCCATAAATAAACCATTTGGGCCGTTCTTTTAATAATAGAGGTTTACCGAAAATAGAATAGGGACCTTCACGGAGAACTTTGCTGCAACTTTTAGCAGATTGGAAAATAAAGGTGATCCAGCCTCTTGCACTGGATATGGTTTTAACCGGGACATTCCAACCCTTTATGATCTTGTGGAGTCCCACTTTACCCGGGTGTCTATTCGGGAAGAAACCAACCAGAACATGACCAAGGTCTTCTTTTATATTTAGGGTATCAGCTTCAGTAAGATGAATAATCTCTTCGTTGCAACGGGTGGAGGAGAGAATATGACCCTGACCCAGATTTCTCCCATTTTTAACCATGTCAACAAATGAAGCAGACAGGGGGGAGGGGGGGATGAAGGCGCATGAAAGCTTGAGGTAGGTCGGGAGGGAAGATGATGCTAGACTCGAGAACCCGGGAGGAAGGGAGAGGGGAAATCGTGGTTGGATTTTCTGATTGGCAGGCTATTTAGGAGACCCTTTTCAGTGGAAAGGGGATGGAGGGGAGCTTCGGGGGGCAAGTCCAGGATCGGGAGGGAGGGGCGTAGGAGAGGCTACGGCTGTTTCTATTAGAGGAGTGCCCTCCGAGGGGAAAAGCTGGGGGAGGGGGGATCCGGGATGGAAAGACCAGCTGGAGAGTCCATGGAGGGTGGGAGGGAGGGGTCGGGATCAAGTTGGGGGACAGCCACCGAAGCCTTCGTTTTTTCCTTTTTTGAATCTTTAGTTTGTTTCCCAGATTTTGAGGGTTTTGGGGCACACGGCTCTTCAATATCAGCCATGAATTCACTTAATAGAATTTTCTTCGGCATGGGGAAAATGGCGGGGAGGCTGGCTGGGGGAAAGGGAGAGGGGGCGATTTGCAGAGAGCAAAATGGCGGGGTGGACTGGGGGAGAGAGAAGCAGATGACGTACAGGGGGGGGGGGGGGTTTAGCAAGCACTCAGGAGGGAGGTAGCCATGCAGAAGAAATATGGGAAGACGTAAATACACTGACACGTGGCAGTGAGGCCGTGAATGTGGGTATACCAGTGAAGATCAGAATACTGAAGCAGAAACCCAGCAAGGTTTGTTGACTTAAGGACTTAATCTTCAGCCCCAGAGAAGCAAGCCAAATACCCAGGAAGCAGGATGCCGAAATAGAGAAATTCCAGGAGAGCTGGAACGGTAACCTAGTGAAGATTGAAATACTGAAGTAAAACCCTGCAAATTATAGTCTTATTAACTAAATCTTCAGCCCCAGAGAATAGAGTTGAGTGCCCAGTGAATAGGGTCTAGAACCCAAGAGCAAAAGGTCAAGAGTGTTAAGCAGGGAATAGTCAGGAGAACTGGAAGATGCTTAAGGGGGGGACCCGAAAAAGATAAAGCAAGGTGTGTTTTGGGCAAGGTTGTAATTTCAGAGAGGGAGGACGGGGGAGGGGAGAGACTGATGACGTGGATGAAGGCTACAGAGGATAATTTCCATGGACACAGGAAGGAGAGGGGAAGGAAGCCATGCAGGAGATAAGTGGACGGATGTTGAAAACAGCGACACGTGGCAGGAAGGCTTATCAGGGTAATACCACGGGATTAGGGGATGGAAATTAAGATGGTATCAGAAAATAAGGATAAGGGATAATTCGGCAAACGTAAGGAGTGATCAAAATTTAAAGTCCAATGTCGGGAATGATCAAAATTCCTATTGCCCTCCTGGGGAATGATATCCTGGCAGAGAGATAGAGGGAGAAGTCAGCAGAGAAATAATGAGAGGATGATGGGTACCAGAGAAATGAGACACGTGGTGAAACCGTCTGGAGGCTAAAGGCCAGGGAGCAACTCCAGCCCGATTATCCGGCGAGGAAACCAGAGAAGGAGAGTTGAATAATCAGCGGTCGAAACATCCAGGGAATATGCACAATGGCAGAGCTGAAGAATAATCCGCAGTAGTAAACCTAGGAGAAGATCGTGGTTCTGAAGGAGAAATCCAGTAATAACTGCAAATAAGCTTAAACAATCAAGAAATAGCTACAAAGAAACTTAAACGTCCACCCCATGAGGAATACCCAGGAAGCAAAATATCGAGAGAACCAAATGGTGAAAACCCAGGAGAACTGTAAAACCCTTAAGAATGAAATCCAAAAACCAGGGAATAATAACGAAATAACCCTGGAGAAGAAGAACACTTAAGTAACAAATCCGAGAATAATAATCGGGAGTAAATAACCCAGGAGTAGCAACCAAGAATCTTGTGATTTTCAGTCCCACTGTCCCCGGGGGGAAACAGGTAGCTTTGCCCAGAAAACCCAGGAAAAATAGGCCAAGAATCCCGGACGGAGGAGGAATCTGAAGAGATAGCAGATTAAACCAGAAAATGACAGGAGGGAAATGATATCCGAGGAAGCAAGCTTTGATTCTCCGTTGTTCAGAATAATAACTACCCGAAAACCATAAGGCCAAAGCAACGAAAACCAGGAGAGTGATATATCAGAAGTACCACTCCAGGGAAGGTGAAATACCTAAAAAACAACGAACTCACCAAAAACGGGAGTCACAGCAGAGAGTGCACAAATACCTGGAACTCTGCAAGCAGAAAATTTGTTTCTGATGGATGGAGTAACCCAGAAAACCGATCACTTGCAGGAGGGAAGAAACAGTAAGAATCTTAACACAAAACCATAGAGGGAAGAACTGTAGCACCGATTCAAGAGAAAGCAAGAAGCCACGGAGAGGAAGGCACCAACAGCGAGGAAATGGAGAAACTGTGAGGAAATGCCAAATCGCCTTGGGGAGAGAAATCTCCTAACCAACCTCTAACTGAGTGGTGGTGCATGTTCGGTTTTATTTGGTAGATTGATTTGTCTAGTTAATTTTGTTAACGAACGAGACCTCAGCCTGCTAACTAGAAATGCAGAGATGACCCTCTCTTGCAAGCTTCTTAGAGGGAGTATGGCCACTTAGGCCAAGGAAGTTTAGGTCAATAATAGGTCTATGATTCCCTTAGATGTTCTGGGCCGCACACACACTACATTGATGTATTCAATGAGTATATAGCCTTAGCTAACGAGACCGGGTAATCTTTGAAATTTCATCATGATATGGATAGATCATTGCGATTAGTTGTCTTAAATGAGGAATTCATAGTAAGCGTGAGTCATTAGCTTGTGTTGACTACCACCCTTCCTTTCGTACACATCGCACAACCTATAGGCAGCTATTGAGGTAAGTAACAGGTCCCAATGATTAGAAGAGTGTGGTGATCACTGCACAAGCTAGGTTGCATGCGCTGGCAGAGCAGCCATTAGTGTAGATCTTGGTGATAGTAGCAAATATTCAAAGGAGAACTTTGAAGGCCAAAGAGGGAAAAAGTTCCATTTAAACACCACTTGCACATGGGATAGTCGATCCTAAGAGGCTGGGCAATCTCGTCTGACAACACCCAAAAGGGAATCCGGTTAAAATTCTTGAATCGGGACATGGCAGTTAAAATTCCCAAAAGGGAATCGGGTTAAAATTCTTAAAACGACTCACATCGAGGTAGAGTGTGGCGAGTGTAAGAGCACCATATGTCGCGCGGTGTATGGTATGTCCTCGATGACCCTTAAAAACTTGGAGGACCAAGTGCCTCCCATGCCCGGTAATACTTATAACTGCATTTGGTCTCACAGGTGAATAGCCTCTGGTTGATGGAACAATGTAGGGAAGGGAAGTCGGCAAAATGGATCTGTAACCTCAGGAAAAATTGGCTCTCAAGGCCGGCACATATATTTCATACATCACTCTAGATGGATATCATATTCGGGATCCTTGTGCCAAATCTGCAGTTTTTTATGGACTTCTGAGGTACTCTAACACTAAGAGTTGGTCGTCGCATGCCGATCGAGGGACGAATTGGGAATGACTCCTTCAAGGGCCTTCCATGGGCATCAAACAGTCAACCTAGAACTGGTACAAACAAGGGGAATTTGACTGTTTAATTAAAATAAAGCATTGTATTGGTCTTTGCAGATGCTCACACAATATGGTTTCAGCCTATTGCTCTGATGTCAAAGTCAAGAAATTCAACCATGCATAGGTAAACAGTGGGAGTAACTATGTGTAACGCCCTGATTTTTCCTTTGCTTAAATTTTTCTTTTTCTTTGTAAACACGTGTACCAACTTTAAACAATTTAAAGTAAAACTTATCCATTTGAAATCCTCGAGATAAAATACAGCGGAAGACTTTTATTTAACTTCATCAAAATCGATTATATTCGTAATATGTAACCCAAAACATACTTATACTTTAACATTAAAACCAAGTTATTACAAAATAGATATAACTAACATTAATTTTCAAACAAAACTGGGCCGCCCACCGGTCAAAATAGCACTAACAGCCGCAAGCTTCCGCAATGGACGTACTTCCCCACTTCAAGCATTTATTCCTACATTACAAAGCTTAACTAATGAGTCTAACGCTCAGTAAGTTAATCCATAACAATAAAACATTCATTGCATATGCTGCTTTATGAAAACCATGCAATTTCATTGTCGTTCATTTCATTTCATTTCTTTACTTTCACTTAACAGTCCAGTTAATGTGGGTAATACCGTCTAGGGGAGAGTAGGCACCATTTGGTCCAACCTCTCGGGACAGCCAAACTCAACCCCGCCCAACATGTAACTATTTACGTACATTTCATTTCTTTCATTATTTGATCGTTGAAGGTACCACNATAACTTTCTCTACATAGCTCCGAATCGAGTGATTCCAACGGCTATGGATCACTAAAAGAGTCTACTTTAACTCTTATGAAGGAACAAACTCCAAATCGTAACACATATCGACCGAACTTTCAAAACTATAACTTTGTTCATACTTAAACGATTTCACGACAATTAACATGAAATCATTCATATCTATCCATCAATTCAAACGATACTCTTATTTTTTTATCATCAATAAACCTGAACTTAAAGATAGAAGAGTACCTTGGACTTCAATCTCCCCGGAACTTCTGAGTCTTCTCCTCTCCTCTGAAATAAATATCTTTCTCCCTCTTCTTTCCTCTCACAGAACTTCTTTTCTTTCTCAAACTCCCTCTCCCCTCGTCAAGACGTGCAACTTAAAGTAAAATAGGGAGAAGGAACAATGATTGTAGGGGAAAGGCCGACCATGCCTTCTTATCCCTTTAATTAAACCAAAAACAATGTTTCTTCACGCCCACCATCAGATTTCTCCAAGTTTTTGGCTGACTTTTCAACAGCATGGATGAATGTGTCGACCCTTTCTAAATCCTGGGGTCGACCCAAACTCACATTTTTGTCAAACCCTCCAATTTCTTGGGGTCGACCGAAACTTACGTTTGTGTCGACCCCACTAAATTCCTGGGGTCGACCAAAACTTACATTTGTGTCGACCCCTTGTCAATTCTGGGGTCGACCGAAAAACTAAATTGTGTTGACCCCTTGTCAATGTTGGGGTCGACCAAAACACTATATTGTGTCGACCACTCGTCAATGCTGGGGTCGACCGAAACACTAAATTGTGTCGACCCCTTGTCAATGCTGGGGTCGACCGAAACACTATATTGTGTCGACCTCTCTTAAATGCTGGGGTCAACCGAAAGTGTTCCAAAACACTTAGAAGACTTCCTAATTTTTCTGACTTATACCTCCCTTAAACCTTATTTTTTCTTTATCACCTTCAGCCTATTAAATTGCTAACATCCAAAATACCTTAACACTCTAACATTTAAGCAACATTCATAAAAACAAATCTTAAACGCTTTCACCTTAAAGTCGCAAATCCTTAAAATAAATGAGGGTTGTTACACTATGACTCTCTTAAAGGTAGCCAAATTCCTTATCATTTAATTAGTGACGGGCATGAATGACTAACAAGATTCCCATTGTCATTACCTACTATCCAAAAAAGCACAACTAATGGAAAGAGCTTGCCAGAATCAGTAGGAAAAAATACCCTATTTAGTTTGACTATAGTCCGACTCTATAAATTGACTTAAGATGTGTAGGATAAGTGTGAGCTAGAAACCGAAAAAGTGAAATACCACTACCTTTAACGTTATTTTACATATTCCATGAATCAGAAGTGGGGCGACGCCCCTCTTTTGGACCCAAAGCCTGCCTTGGTAGGTCGATTAGGGCAGAAGACATTATCAGGTGGGTGGTTTTGCTTGGGCGGCACATCTGTTAAAAGATTATGAAAGTGTCCTAAAATGAGATCGTGTGGAACAAAAAGGTAAGAGCTCATTTGATTCTTATTTCCAATACAAATACAAACTTTGAAAGAGTGACCTATCAATCCTTTAGACCTTTGGAATTCAAAACTAGGGGTGTTAAAAAATTTACCATGGGGATAACTGGCTTGTGGAATCCAAACATTCATAGCGATGTTGCTTTTTGATCATTCCATGTTTGCTCTTTCTATCATTATGAAGCATAATTCACCAACAAATAATGAATTTGAGCTGGTTTTAGACGTGAGAGAGTTTGTTTTTACTCTACTAATGGCAGTGTGAAAGTAGTAATTCAACATAGTATGAGAGGAAATGTTAATTTACACAATTGCTCATCGTGCTTGGTTGAAAAGCCAATGGTGCAAAGGTACAGTGCACAAGATTATTATTGAATGCCTGTCACCCTGAATCTGGGCAAGAAGCAACACACGCGCTTATCGTATGATTGCCGACTAGCAGTAATAATTCAACCTAGTACAAGATGAATTATTGATTCACATAATTGGTCATCACGCTTGGTTGAAAAGCTAGTGTTGCAAAGCTACCGTGAGCTCGATTATGACTGGATGCCTCTAAGTATGAATCTGTCGACCAATCGCCAACAAGCAACTGGGGCCCTCAGCCCCCAAAGGCACGTGTGTTGGCTTTAAAGTCTTTTAAAGTAACCAATTATTTTTGATGATAATCGTTTGTGTGAATGTATGAAAGCTAAATTAAATTATGTTGTAATGTATCTCATAGACTTAATTTCCCAGGTGAGATACCCTTGTCAAAGGGTACACTGAATGTCTAACAAGTTGGTCTAGTGTTGCAAAATTTTGTAAGTTCTTTCAGGTTATCTCGACCGCTTTTTACATGTGTCGGCCGCAATAATTCCAGAGAAGAGATGTATGTCGACTGCTATTCATAAATGTCGACCACAACGACTCCAGAGAAAAGATGTATGTTGACCGTTATTCATATATGTCGACCATAATAATTCCAGAGAAGAGATGTATGTCGACCGCCCAAAGATGTATGTCGACCGCCCAAAGATGCATGTCAACCGAGGCAAAGTTCAAGAGATGTAACTTGTGTCGACCGATACAGACTTATGTCGACCGGCTATGTTCCAGAGACAAAATTCATGTCGACCACACAAGACATATGTCGACAGATGAGAAATTCTAGAGATGTAATCTATGTCGACCGATAAATACTTGTGTCGACCGCTTACAACGTAGGTCGACCGCAGAAGCTCCAGAGTCAAACTCTATGTCGACCGCTCGATAGTTAGGTCGACCGCTCATGAACAACTACAAGGGACAAAGCTCCAACGGCTATTTTCTAATGAGTCTAAATGGCTATATTGCGGTCGAGCCTGAGCAGCTGCAAAATTATAAATAGCTGAAGAAAAGCTATTTGAGATGAAAAATTTTTGAGAGAAAAAGACACGCCGAAACTCTGACAAAAAGAGTAAAAAATCATTCTTTATTTAAGGATTTGTAAAGTGGTGATTGAGAGAGAAAATCATTCTTGTCGAAAATCATTCTTGATTTATCTGTTACTCTCTCATCTCTTGTACTTACTTTAGATCATTCATTTGGTGATTGAGAGAGTCGGTTATGAAATCGTAAATATCTGTATCAATTCTCTTTAGCGAATTTGTAAAGGGGTGATGCCTCTGAATCAGAAGAGTCAAGTTGTAAAGGTTAGACTGACACCCGGAAGTTCAATCAAGTGAAGGATCTTCTAGGAGCTACCTTGAAGCGCGTACGTAGGCAGTTGTTGGCCGAACAACGAAAACATATCGGTGTCAAATTCTCTCTCTCAACTTTTAATTTGTTGATTGTGCTTGCATAAACTGAATTTGATAACCAACCCTCTTAGTTTTGTACTTAAGGAATTTAACTTATGAAAAATTTCAATTAACCTAATTCACCCCCCACTTAGGTTAAAACCGGTCCTACAACGTGCTTTTTGGCAAACCCTCTCAACCAATCCGTTGTGTGGGCATCCTCGAAGTGTTATTTCAACCAAACGGTAGGTAGAATCCTTTGTACATGACTTGAATACGCAACAAGGTATTGTAAGTGGAAGAGTGGTCTTGTTGTCATGATCCACTAAGATTCAACCTCACGTCGCCATTTCTTCCCTCCCCACCAAAGTTGCTCCACGAAGCTTCTTAATTTTTTTCCCGAGCAAAGGCACAATCAAGTTGCGCCCAAGGTGAAGGCACACCAAAGTGAAAATTCATGTCCACGTTCTTTCATGATGCATCTTCTATTCTTTCCAAAAAAAACAAAAAGGCCCGATCAAGTCATGCCCAAGGCCAAGTATCATACATAATGCCAAAAAAGAAGGCACGATCAAGGGGAGCCAAAGGCCAAGGTACGCCAAGTGCAAGTGAAAGGCACGAGACATGCCTTTGGTTCAAAAGTTTGTCAAATTGACTAGCAAAAGGTAAGACACTATATTGAGAAACTTGTCAAAACGTTAGAAAGTTGACTAAACATGGACTTACAAAAAGGTAGGGCAAGGTATTAAGGAACTTACCAAAATGATAAAAATTGGAGTAAACATACACTTAGAAAAGGAAATTCACTAATTTGAAGAACTTTCCAAAATGTTCAAAAGATGTTTAAACATAGACTTACAAAAAGTAAGCCACGATATTGGGGAACTTACCAAAACGTTCTAACGTTGTTCAAGCTCAAAGGTTCTAACGTTGTCCTTCCATTCGTGATGCAATCGGGGAAAATCAAAAGTGCCATGAAATTGCATTTGCACTATCACGTTCAAGTATTCCTGTCCTTGAATGTTTTCCCAATTCAATCGACATGGCTTCTCACTGTGAAACACAACAAGCCAAACAACGATTAAAAGCATTGGTGCAAAGGAATGACACACTGAAAACACAACAGACCTTCCATAATCACTCCTTGTAATGCCTGGGATCCTTATCTAAAATTTCAGCCCAGTCGGACTCCGTTTACCACATAAAGGCCAAATACGGAACCCGTAGCACAATGCATACATTCGCTGTGGTGCGGCCATGGCACGGCGTGCTCACGGTGTGGTGTGGCCATGGCACATCGTGAATGCTAGGATGCTCTAATGTGCAGCAATGGTACAACACGTGCAATGATGTGAATCCGTGGTACAGTTCTCTCGCGCTAAGGTAAAGCCATAGCACGCTATTGCGCATGCTGAGGTGTGGTCGTTGCACGTAGTACAAGCTGAGGTTCTACCATGGCACATAGATCGTGAGGTGAGGTCTGGCCATTGCACTGTACTGAAGCACCAAGGTGCGCCCATGGCCGGTGATCGTCCTGTGTTGCAGCCATGGCACAAGCTTGGCACGCACACATTGAATTGCGGCCATAGCATGCCGCTAGTTTACACAGTGGTGCAGCCATGGCATAATGCCACAATCATGATTAGAGGCTTTCAAATGCACCACCATGCAGTGTGACTGAGCCATTCAAGGGAAAACAATATACGAATGAGCTATCTTTTTTTTTACATGTGCCTAGTAATAGATGATGATGTTGTTTAGAATTTCTTGTGGCTTGGTAATTTCTACTTATTATTGTATTTTTTCAAATGAAGAGTACCAAATAATTCACTAAAATTTGGTGCCCCTTTAAAGTTGGAAAATCGATTTGGGAAAAAAGCTCAAAAGCTTGAGTTTTTGAAAAGTGACCCTCGTCCAAATACGATGTACACTACTGCCACGAAAAAAGTGGCCCATATTTGTATTTAAGAGGGAGGTATATTGAGGTATGGTCGGGTAAGGAAGGATGTTGGAGGACCCTCTCGTGTTACTGCCATGGCTAGTCTCTAGAGACCTTGCCGGCAGCCACATGTGAAATTTTGGGGCATTCATATTTCATAGTGAGAGGTCAAATTCTTGGATTTATGAAAGATGAAAAACTGCAGAAGCATTTGCCAATAACGTTTTCACTAATAAAGAACGAAAGTTTAGGGCCTGAAGACAATCACATACAATCCTAGTCTGAACCATACACGATGCCAACTTGAGGTTTGCTAATGCATCAAATAGGACATTGTCGGCACCTTATGAGAAATCAAAGTCTTTAGTTCTGGGGGGGGGGGGGGGAGATGGTTGCAAGGTTGAAGCTTAAAGGAATTCATGAAAGGACAATACTAGGAGTAGAGCATGCAGCTTAATTTGACTCAACTCGGGAAACTTACTAGGTTAAAACACAGTAGTGATTGACAGACTAAGAGCACTTTCTTTTTTTGGTAAGTAAATTTATATTAAATGAAAAAAGTATTTACAACTTTTCCACAAGAACCTCAGCAAAAAGGGAGGGAGCTATAAGTCAGCTAACCATCTCAGTAATAAGAAAAGTTTAACGACCCGATTCATGGATCGCTACTCGTTCTACTTACTTAATCATTTTAATTAGTGAAATAAAAAAATCATGAGTGAAATTGTAAAAAACTCACCTCATATATATTAAAATTCATAAGTATTTTGAAATGGTGCGAATTAAATAATCAAATTTACGTATTTAAATCCGGAATTAAAACTAAACATTTAAAATTTTTCATACATTGTTAAACAAAATATTTATCCTTTTGACACTCTAAAATAACATTTACATAAAACTATTTTATTCAAAACATAACAGCGTGTGCATGAGCCACTCCCCACCGATCGTCACTCAACAACTGTTTTCATCAGAACACACTTCTGCTCTAAACTTTATCTTCTCCCAGCGCCTCATCTTTTATCAGGTCACCTACATTGCAAAGCCTAAACTATGAGCTAAACGCTCAGTAGTAGTATCACTATAATATGCATAGTAATGAATGCAATGTTTTTTTTTAAAACATGCTGGACTTCATTAGGTATTTTCTTTTGGGTCCCTTATTATCTTTGAAATATTAAAGGATCTCAAGAACACTGCCCACCACCTAACTTCATCCTCTACTTACTGGGGCCCACTTACATTACTTCTTGGCAAGTGCTCAGGCTGCAATAATCACTTATGTTCTAACAGTTTCTCTTATTTATCATCAAAAGTACGTAAGCATAACTATATTGACCTCCCATACGACCACTTACACTCCGTTCTCCCTTGACAATGTAGTATTTTTAAAACCGTGCATGAAAACATTTTTACACACTTTTCAAAATAATCATGATGCATGTAAATGTGACCATGAACATGATAATCAAACTCTAATGCAAACAAAGCACACAAACAATCCTCAAATAAATTGAGGTCGGTACAAACAGTCTATTATTATGCATGAATCATAAAAATAAACTATCTTTGCATGGTAGTCCCACTTAAGGGCCATTCATTCTTAATACTAACTTACCTTACGTTCTTTTCTTTAATGAACTCAATTGATCAACCACTTTTCTCCAATTGACAACCCTAATAAAGAATTATCAAATCAGATTTTAGATATTCTGCCATGATTTTACAAACTAGTGTAAGGACCATCTAAGACCATACCGATCTAATGGACTCAAATTATGTGCCATACTCTCTGTTTAGGTGTCAGTTGCATTTCATTAGAAGAGACAAAAATCAATTGATCACCCGAATAACATACAAAACGCAGAACTACAAAACTGCTCCAAACATTCAAGAATTTAAATCTTTATCTTGACAGCCACTTACAAATTTCATAACTTCTTCTATACATATCCCATTACAGTACTTAAAGTTTTTATCTCTTTATTAGAATGTCTGTTACATTTTGTTAGGAGACGTAAACTACAATAAACCAACAGAACATTCCTAAAACAATGCAACTATAAAACTGGGCAGAAGAACATTTTCGGATAACTGTTTCTGTTGAAAGAGTGACTTCCAAATTAGATAACTTAATCTGTAAATCTCTAATTTTAGTAAATCGAACGGTAATTTATTTTTTTACTTGTCTACTACAACTTTGTAGAAGGCAACAAATTCATAAAACCGTAACAACAATTCAGAATTTCCAAAACCCTAGAACCATTCCAGATTCTCGTTTTTTTTTTCGAATAACTTTGCATAAGATTCAAAACAATGCACAATTCCAAATCTTATTATGCTCCGATTTGAAATTACATCTTCTAGGGCTAAAGTAAATACCTTAGGATGTGTAGAATTTTTGTAGAACCCTTTTCCTTGCTGGGTTTTTCTCTTCTTCTTTACCGATTACTAGAGATAGTGCACAAAACACCCATTTGTTTTGCACAAGGCTGCCAATTCTTCCAATTCACCCCTTGAGCTCTTTGAATGAGAGAAAACCAGAGGAGAAGAAGAGGGTTTCGTGGTCTCCTTATTAGGTAAAGCTCTCTTTCATAATAAACAAAAGAGAGAAAAAGAAGGTGGTGGTGTGAAGCTTAAAAAGCATGAGGTGTCAAGCATGCGGTGTCATTTTCTATTAATTCCTAATTTATGTAACTTTTATCTTGTTTCTCCAATTAAACTTTGACACTTCATAAGCAAATCTAAACCGCCTTTCATAAATTCAAATCGATTAGCGATTTTCCATAACTTTCAAACAACACTCATTAACATAATGCATCACATTAAACAAACTTTACACTTAATTATCCTATAAACTTATACATAAAATGAGGGTTGTTACATTCTACCCTCCTTAACAAAAATTTTGTCCTCAAAATTTATGCTTCAAATAATTCTGGATACTTTTGTTTTATCTCTTGTTCTCTTTCCCATGTAGCCTCTTCTACATTATGATGTTTCCATAAAACTTTAACTAGTGGGATCTCATTATTGCGTAACACTTATATTTTAGTATCCAAAATCCTTATAGGCTTCTCCCCATAGCTTAAAGTTAGCTCTATCTCAATCTGCTTTACTTCCACCACTTGAGATGGATCACGAATGAATTTCTGTAGCATCGATACGCGAAACACGTTGTGAACTCCCATTAATGACTCTGGTAGTTTGACCATATAGGCCATGTTTCTCACTTTCTTCAAGATAGAAAGCGGTCCAATAAACCTTGGTGCCAACTTTCCTTCTACCAAAATCTCATTGCCCCTTTGAATGGCAAAACTTTCAAAAACACTTCTTCTCCTTCCCTAAATTCAAGTGCTCTTCATCGTTGATCAGCATAACTCTTTTGACGACTCTGAGCAGTTTTCATTCTTTGTTGTATAGTTTTCACTTGTTTCACCGTTTGTTGGACCATTTCAGGTCCATAAATTTTGGTTTCTCCAACTTCACTCCAAAATGATGGAGATCTACACTTTCTTCCATACAGTGCTTCAAATGGATCCATAACGATTGATGATCGATAGCTGTTGTTATACGAAAATTCCACTAACATAAACATCTTGCTCCATGTATTCTGGAAGTCAATAACAGAAGCACGTAACATATCTTCTAGCGTGTGCAACCTAAAACTCTATTTTGGATGAAATGTTGTGCTAAATGCCAATTCCATTTCCATAGCTTTATTTAAACTCTTCCAAAATCTTGATGTGAATTTTAGATCTCGATCTGATATGATGGAAACTAGAACTCCATGCAACCTTATAACTTCCTGTAGATACAACTTGCTCCATGGAAAAATTTACTCTTACTTGAATAAAATGAGCAGACTTTGTCAATCGATCGATAATTACCCAGATGCTGTCATAGCCTTTAATCATCATGGGAAATCCGACCACAAAATCCATAGAAACATGCTCTCATTTCCATTTTGGAATCACCAATGGTCTGACACTCATGTAGGTCTCAAATGTTCTGCTTTCACTTGTTGGCACACTACACATGATTCTACATACATCACAATATCCTTTTTCATTCCCAGCCACCAAAAACATCGCTTCAAGTCATGATACATCTTCATAGTTCTTGGATGAACAAAAAATTTTGAAGAATGAGCTTCCTTTAATTTCTCTTTCTTTAACTCTTCATTATGGGGAACATACCACCTATCACTGAACTTAAGTATACCTTCCTTTGAACATTGAAATTCATTAGAATTTGGCATCTGTCCTGCTATAAACTGCTTATACCTTGAATCCTCCTTTTGAATTTCTCTAATTCGATCTAATAGATTCGGCCTCACCGTTAAGGCAGCTGACTACATTGTCAAATATGTTACCAAAATTTCTGCCTTAGAAGCTCGTCTTGGACTTTTATAAACTTTCTACTCAATGCATCTACTACCACATTGGCCTTTCAAGGATGATACTTGATCTCAAAGTCGTAGTCTTTCACAAACTCAAGCCATCGTCGTTATCTTAGGTTAAGCTCTTTCTGTGTAAACAGATATTTAAGACTTTTATGGTCCGTTAATATCTCACAATGACGTCCATACAAATAATGTCTCCATATCTTCAGTGCAAAGACTACTGCGGCTAACTCTAGATCATGGGTAGGATAATTCTTTTCTTACTCCTTCAACTATCTTGATGCATAAGCAATTACTTTTCCTTCTTGCATTAACTTACATCCCAAACCCATCTTCGATGCATCACAATATATGCTAAAATCACTGTCATCAATTGGAAGTACTAATACCGACGCTGTGGTTAATTTCTACTTTAACAATTGAAAACTCTTCTCACAATCGATACACCACCAGAACTCTACATTCTTCCTTGTTAATCGGGTCAATGGTAAAGCAATCTCAGAGAATCCTTTAATAAATCTTTGGTAATAACCTGCTAGTCCAAGAAAACTTTGTATTTTTGTAACATTCTTTGGCTGTGGTCACTCACGAACAACCTGTACTTTTGTTTGATCCACTGAAATCCCTTATCGAGAAATCATGTGACCTAGAAAAATCACCAGATCCAGCCAAAATTCACATCTTGAGAATTTAGCATATAGTTCATGTTGCTTCAATTTATTTAACACCATCCTTAAATGATCCCGATGTTCTTCCTCTGACTAGGAATATACTAGAATATCATCAATAAACACAATGACAAATTTATCAAGATATTCATGGAATACCTAAGATCCATAAATGTCGCTGGAGCATTTGTCAACTCAAACGACATAACAAGGAATTCGTAATGTCCATGCCTTGTTCTGAATGCAGTCTTTGGAGTATCTTCCTCCTTCACCTCTAACTAATAATATCTCGAACACAAGTCGATCTTGGAAAATACCTGTGCACCTTCCAATTGATCAAATAGATCATCAATCCTAGGCAACAGATACTTATTGTTTACTATTAGCTTGTTCAATTCACGGTAGTCAATGCACATTCGTAGAGTTTCATCCTTCTTTTTCACGTACAATACTGGAGCTCCCCATGGAGAGAAACTAGAGCTTATAAAACCCTTGCTTACCAATTCTTCCAACTGAACCTTCAACTCCTTCAATTCGGCTGGAGCCATAAGGTATGGATTTTTTTATACTAGTTTTGCTCCAGGATACAAGTCGACTACAAATTCAATTTCACTATCAGGAGGTAGTCCAGATAAATCATCTAAGAATACTTCCAAAAATTCTTGAATAGCTATAATATCTTGCAATTTGATATCCACTTTCTTTTGAAAATCCACAACACTAAAAAGAAATCCCCACATAACTACTATTCAAAAATCGATGCTCCTTTAAAGCCGATATAACAGTAAATTTATTCTTATCTTTTGCCGCTTTGAATGAATATGCTTCGTCTTTAGAAGGTTGAAAACTTACCAATCTTGTTCTACAATTTATGGTTACAAAATGTCGAAACAGACAATTCATTCCCAATATAACATCATACCCATTCATCTCCATTAAGATAAAATCAGCACTCAATTTATGAACGCCAATTTGAACTTCACAATCTAACAAAACTCTAAGTGTAGCCGATTTCCTAATGGTAGCATCACATCAAAAATCTGCTCCGCCACCTTAGGTACTCGATTAAGTTTCTTAGAAAACACTATAGACATAAATGAATGTGTGGCTTCTGAGTCTAGCAATGAGAAAGCACAACACCCTCAATAATAAGTGTACCTACCACCACATATGGTTGATCTGTCTTGTCTGCCTCTATCATCGCGAATACTCTCGGTGCAATCATTTTTGGATCAACACTTGATGAAGGCGCCTTTGAACAATCTCTAGCCATGTGTTTGATCTCTTTACATCAAAAACATCGACCTGATTTTGCCATACACTCCCCGGCATGCTTCCGATTACATTTAGGGCACTCAACTATAGGTGTCAGACTCTTGATCTGCTTCCCTTTGCCTTGATAGACTTGGTTATCACCCGACCTCTTTATTCCTTGATTTGGTTACCATGGTTTGCTCAATTGTGGTAGAATCTCTCTGAAAAACTTCCTTGGTTGTTGTGGTAAAGGTTGTTGCTTTATCATCTTTGATTTTGCATCCTCTACCTCAAGTGCCTTCGATATCACTTTTGAATAAAGAACATCCTCTGTTCCTGAAATTTTGACTCCTCAGTAAATTTTTGGTTTCAAGCCCTGGACAAACTGATTAACCTTATACTCGTTATTTGCCACCAAATGTGGAGCAAATTGTGCCAAAGCTTCAAACATCCGAATATATTCAGCTACAAATCCCAGTTGCTTCAGTTAAACAAACTCCATCATTTTTTTTGTTGCGTACAGCGGAATTGAAATACTTCACGTAGAAAATTCCTTTAAATCGGTCCCATGACATATTTTTAATGTCGGTGGCAACTTCCACTGTGTCCCACCAGTACCTTGCATCTTTGATTAACATAAATGTTGCGCAATCGACCCACTCTTCATCTTCAATTTTTTCATATCGAAAAATATCCTCCAATGTGTCTATCCACTCCTCCACTGACACAGGATCAGTTGACTAACCATCAAATTGAGGTGGATTCAGCTTTCGAAATCTCTCACAACTAAGTTGTCCAGCATTATGATTTTGTCTATTTTCGTGTTCCACATGGTTCATCATCCTTTCTAATTATTGAAACTGGCGATTAACCAATTGTGATAATTGATGTATAGCAGCTTCATTAATGCTTTCATCTTCCTGAATATTTCTCTTTCCACGCGCCATGATCCTTCAATCATAATACCCTTCATCAGTACCACAAGAAAATATTTATTTTCTTATCGTATAATTTAGATAACAAAAGCATATTCAAATGAAAACAAGTTATTGAGCGGTCTACAGAACCAACTTAACCCGGTGGACACCTACTCTCTATTACTCGTGCTCTGATACCAACTCTGTAACGACCCGATTCATGGATCTCTACTCGTTCTACTTACTTAATAATTTTATTTAGTGAAATAAAAAAAATTATGAGTGAAATTGTAAAACAATCACCTTATATATATTAAAATTCATAAGTATTTTGAAATGGTGCGAATTAAATAATCAAATTTACGTATTGAAATCATACAGCAGAATTAAAACTAAACATTTAAAAATTTTCATACATCGTTAAACAAAATATTTATCCTTTTGACACTCCAAAATAACATTTACATAAAACTATTTTATTCAAAACATAATAGTGTGTGCATGAGCCACTCCCCACCGATCGTCACTCAACAACTGTTTTCATCAGACCACACTTCTACTCTAAACTTTATCTTCTCCCAGCCTCTCATCTTTTATCAGGTCGCCTACATTGCAAAACCTAAATTATGAGCTAAACGCTCAGTAAGTAGTATCACTATAATATGCATAGTTATAAATGCAATTTTTTTAACACATACTAGACTTCATTGGTATTTTCTTTTGAGTCTCTTATTATCATTGAAATATTACAGGATCTCAAGAACACTGCCCACCACCTAACTTCATCCTCTACTTACGAGGGCCCACTTACATTACTTCTTTGCAAGTGCTCAGGCCTGCAATAATCACTTACTTTTGTTCTGATAGTTTCTCTTATTTATCATCAAAAGTACGTAAGCATAACTATATTGGCCTCCCATATGACCACTTACACTCCGTTCTCCCTTGACAATGTAGTATTTTTAAAACCGTGCATGAAAACATTTTTATACATTTTTCAAAAAAAATCATGATGCATGTAAATGTGACCATGAACATGATAATCAAACTCTAATGCAAACAAAGTACACAAACAATCCTCAAATAAATTGAGGTCAGTGTATTGTGCATTACACCCCAAACAGTCTATTATTATGCATGAATCATAAAAATAAACTATCTTTGAAATGTAGTCCCACTTAAGGGCCATTCATTCTTAATACTAACTTACCTTAGGTTCTTTTCTTCAATGAACCAAATTGATCAACTACCTTTGTCCAATTGGCAACCCTAATAAAGAATTACCAAATCAGATTTTAGATATTCTGTCCTAATTTTACAGCCTAGTGTAAAGACCATAACTCACATGATACTGATTTAATGGACTCAAATTATGTGCCATTATCTCTGTTTAGGTGTCAGTTGCATTTCATTAGAAGAGACAAAAATCAATTGATCACCCGAACATCATACAAAACGCAGAACTACAAAACCGCTCCAAACATTCAAGAATTTAAATCTTTATCTTGACAGCCACTTACAAATTTCATAACTTCTTCTATACATATCCCATTACAGTACTTAAAGTTGTTATCTCTTTATTAGAATGTCTGTTACATTTTGTTAGGAGACGTAAACTCCAATAAACCAACAGAACATTCCCAAAACAATGCAACTATAAAACTGGGCAGAAGAACATTTTTGGATAATTGTTTCTGTTAAAAGAGTGACTTCCAAATTAGATAACTTAATTTGTACATCTCTAATTTTAGTAAATCGAACGGTAATATCTTTGTTTACTTGTCTACTACAACTTTGTAGAAGGTAACAAACTTAGAAAACCATGGTTCAAGAATCAAGGTTCCATGGTTTATGGTTCAAGAATCAAGGTTCCATGGTTCACGATTCAAGGTTCTAGGATTCAAGGGTTCAAGGGTTCAGGTGTAACATCCCTCATTTTAACATAACATTTTTCATTTTTGTTTTAGAAATCATTTAACTTGAAATTCATTTCGTAAAAACTCAGCGGAAGCGTTCGATTAAAAATCCGTGGAAAACCCATTATTCATTCAAGCAAAACATAATATATTACACATAAAAGACATTTACAAAACATTTGGTAAACATGTTTAACAACATCGTTAAAAACTAAACACACCAAAATACATCAAAACGTTTCAACATCTTCCCACCGGTCGGCACTTAACGACAAAAGCTCCCCGCACCGGATCTGCTTCCTCCATTGTATGCACATCATAACAAACAATGAGGGCTAAGCCCCTCACCTTCTTCATCACCTACATCATAAAGCTTAACTAATGAGCCTAAAGCTCAGTAAGAAAATCTCATGACTATGCATGCATAATATGATCGTGCTTTCGTAAAATCATGCAGTTCATTTCGTTCTTTATCATTATCTTTACTTGACCCGGCTTTCCACCTCGTGTGCCCTGACCACATACCTCCTCCAGGTAGCCCCGGGCCTTTTTCATCCCGGGTAACACGGGCCTTTTTCATCCCGGAAAGCACGGGCCTTTTTCATCCCGACTTTCACCTGTGTGCCCTGATCAAAAGCCCCACCCCGTGGTTCTACCGAAGTCCATCATCTTTTTGGGTACCACCCCGTAGCATCACTTGGCCTTTTTCATCCAAGCTTACCACCCCGTGGCTTCACCCCTTGTTTCAGCTTTACATACATTAATGCATTCGAATGCCGGAGACGTCCCATACCATCCCGACATTCGGTTAAGCGACATTTTGAAAGCATGCATGAAAATCATTTTTGTTCATTTCTTAAAACATGATGCATGAACATGAGTATGAGCATACATGTGCATAACATATGTAAACATACATTATACAAGCATCTCCCGAGAACATTTAAGACATTCATTAACTTTCTTAGTAACTATACTCATAAAGTAATTTACACATCAACTATCAAACAATGTCAATCAAGCATCAATCAAGCCCATATTATTGGGTCGGTGTACGATGCAATACACCCCAAACAGAAACAATACATAATATCCTACATTTTTATCTTTAATATGCACATAACTTTTAATTGAATAAATCCTCTATGATGTAGTCCCCTAATGGGCCAAAGACAAGCAAAGATTAACTTACTTTTCTTCCTTATCTTCTTCTTGACGTAATTGAGTCCTTAATGATTCAATGAACTCCTTGATCACCTAAACATAACAAAGGTTGACCATATTAGTCAAACCCGAAATGTCCTGTTTTAACCTTAACTTCAAACGTCCATAACTTTTTCTGTACTGATCCAATTAACTCGGTTAAGCTATCATTTTCATCCTCAAGATGTTGGTTACAAATCATTAGAAGACATTGAGGTCCAATTGTAACTTAAAGAACTCGTACCGTTCTCATCTATAAAACTGGGCAGAATATCCCGAAACTAGCATGTTTATGAAATTCTTTTGGTAATTCTATGCATACCACTTACAACATTTCCATTCCATCCATAAAAACTCATTACAAACCTCAAGCTAATTCTAAAGATGTGGTTAAGTAATAATTTACCTCAATAGGACCGGAATAGAGAGAGGATCACTTTTCTTCAAACACTAAGTGGTTGGTTCCCACTTTTTTCTTGCTTACTTTCCAACTTCTCCTTTGAAACCCTAACTTCTACTCTAAATTTGAGAGAGAACGGCAGAGGAGAGAGAAGAATACGTGCACAATGTCTGAACTTTCAGAACACAACCTTAGGTAATATTTGTCTTGTGTGGAATATGAAAGGTTACCACGAGGTGGAACTTCAAGCACGAGGTGTCGACTGCAAGTTAAACATTTCGTAACTTTTGCTAAACAACTCGGATTTTCAATATTTAAAGGCCATTATTTTCCTTATTAAATTTGTTTCAACTTTGTAGAAGACATAAACTTGAAATTCGAAGCGTAAGATTATCAAATTAACAAAATACCGAACATCGCCCAAAAGTTCATATTTCCTTAGTTCGGTTTTTCATTCATCAACTTCTAAATTGCATAACTTTTCATAAAAACCTTCAAATTGAGAAATTCCTGTTGCTATAGTTCCATCAACTAATTAGCTTAATTTCATTAGAAGGACTTAAATTCTTTAAATTAATTTATCTCTTTGAAAATCAGTGAATCTTAATGCTCAACACATGATAACTTTAGACTTAAAGCACTTGAACAAAGTTGGGTGTTACATCAGGGTTCAGGGTTCAGGGTTTAGAGTTTTAGGGTTTTACGATTCAAGGCTTAAGGTTTGAAGTTTACGGTTGTTTACTTAGCATTCTAGGGTTCAAGGGATCTGGGGTTAAGGGTTCAACGTTCGTTGGTTCTAGGGTTCAAAGGTTCCACGATTAAGGGTACAGGGTTCAGGGTTCAAGGTTCAAAGGTTCAAAGGTTAAGGGTTTCAAGGTTAAGGGTTCGAGGGTTTAGGGTTCCAAGGTTCAGAGTTCTAGTTAAGGGTCTAGGTTTTTAGGGTTTCATGATTCAAGCTTTAAGGTTCAAGGGTTCAGGGTTCATGGTTAAGGGTTTAGCGTTCTAGGGTTTAAGGATTCGGGGTTTAAGGTTCAAGGTTCATGGGTTCTAGGGTTCCAAGGTTCCACGTTTTAGGGTTCAAGGTTCAGGGTTTAAAGGTTCAAGATTCTAGGGTGGATCCAAGGTTACAAGTTCAGAGTTTAGGATTTAAAGTTCTAGAGTTTCTATGTTCAATTTTCTAGGGTTCACAGTTCCAGGGTTCAAGGTTCTAGAATCCACGGTTCAGGGTTCTATGGTCCACGGTTCAGGGTTCTAGGGTTTAGTGTCCATTGTTTATGGTTCCATATTTCAAGGGTTACAGTGTCTAGGGTTAAGGATTCAATGGTTCAACGTTATACGTTCAAGGTTACAGGGTTTCAGGGTTTAGGGTATAGGTCCAAGGTTTAAGTTTCCAAGGTTCTATCAGGATTTAGGCTTCCATGGCTATGGTTACATGATTCAAGGTTTAGGGTTTTTAGAGTTTCAGAGTTTAGGGTTCAGGGTTCAGGGTTCCAAGGTCTAAGAGTGTAGGTTTTAGGGTTCCAAGGTCCATTGTTTAGGGTTCTAGGGTTCCAAGGTCTAGGGTTCCATCAACGGGTTCTAGGGTCCAAAGTTCAGGGTTCAAGGTTCAATGGTTCTGAGTTTAGGGTTCAGAGCTCCGGATTCCAAGGTTCAAGGGTCCAAGATTCATCATTCAGGGTGCCAATGTTCATGGTTCTAGGGTTTAAAAGTTCAAGGATTATGGTTGAGGGTTACTTTATCAATGGTTAAGGGTTCCTGGGTTCAAGGTTTAGGGTTTAGGGTTCCAAGGTTCAGGATTCCATGGTTCCACGGTTCCACTATTTAGGGTTCAAGATTCAGGATTTGAGGGTTCAAGGTTCAGGGTTTAGGATTAGGGGTTCCAAAGTTCAAGGTTCCAGGGTTCTAGTTTCAAGGCTCATGGTTCAAGGTTTTAGGGATTAGCGTTCTATGGTACTAGTGTTCAAGGTTTATCATTCACGCTTCCAAGCTTCAAGGTTCTAGGATTTAGGGTTCCAAGGTTGAGAGTCTCCAGGGTTCAAGGTTTCAGAGTTTTGGGTTCCAGGGTTTCAAGTTCAAAGGTTACAGGGTTCATGGGTTTTAGGGTTCAAGTTCATGGTTAACATGTTCAAATTTCTAGGGTTCTAGGGTTTAAGTTTTAGGGTTCAGGGTTCAACATTTCAAGGATATGAGATCTAGGGTTTAAGGGTTTAGTGTTAATGGTTCAAGGTTAAAAGGTTTAGGGTTCCTAGTTTCATGGTTCAGAGTTGTAGGATAAAGGGTTTTGGTTTCAGGGTTCCCTAAATAAGGGTTCAAGAGTACAACGGTTATCAGGTTAAATGATAAGGGTTACATGGTTCAGGTTTCAAGGTTCAAGTTTCAGGTTCAAGGAGGTTCTAGGGACCCAGGGTTTGACGGTTCTAGCGTTCCAGGGTGTAGGGTTCAGGGTTTTACGGTTCCATGGTCAATGATTCAAGGTTCAAGGGTTTCATAATTATGGTCTAGGGTTCAAGGATTCATGGTTCAAGGATTCAAATTTTAGGGTGCACGGTTTCAGGGTTCAAGGTTCTACGGTTTACGTTTTTAGGGTTTTTATTTCAGGGTTTAGGGTTCAAGGAATTCTAAGGTCTAAAGTGTAGGGTTCAGGGTTCTAGGGTTCTGTGGTTAATAGTATTGGTTTCAAGATTCCAAGGTTTTAGGGTTCAAGGGTTTAGGATTCAAGGTTCAAGGTTTAGGGTTCCAAGGTTGATAGTTTAAGGTTTAGGGTTCAGGGTTCTAGGGTCAAGGATCGGGGTTCCGGGGTTCATGGTTAGTGGTTTAGGGTTCCAAGGTTTAATGTTTTAGGATTCGGGGTTCCATTGTACACGGTTTCGGGTTTGGGGTTTAAGGTTTCAAGGTTATAGGGTTACAAGGTTCTAGTGTTCAAGGTTTAGGGTCTTAGGATACAAAGTTCAGTGTTTTAAGGTTCTAGGGTTTAAGGATCAGGTTTCAAGGATCAGGTTTCAAGGTTCAGGGTTCTAGGGAGTTCAGGGTACAAGGTTTGGGGTTCTAGGGTTCACAGTTCATGGTACAGGGCTAGGATTCTACTGTTTCAATATTTGAGCTTCAGGGGTCAAGGGTTCAAGGTTTAGGGTTCAAGGGTACAGGGTTTATGACAGGCTCGGGGTAGGAGGAGGTGTCGGGGAAGATAAAGCAAATGCAAACACATTTGCAATCTGCCGAGAACAGTGGGGTCAGCTGAAAACAGGGGAGAATACTGAACGAGGCAACAGATGGACCCGTGTGTTTGGGCTAATATTTGGTGGACTCAAAATTTAAGGGACGGGCTAGACTTGGTCCAAAATTCAAAGCAATAGCACGTGTAGAACATAAAATGGCACGGGACTAGTTTCTAATACACAAACAGACAAAACAGGGCTTGGCAGTGCAGTAGGTAGTGAAAGACTTCGGCACAACTTTCAATTCAGAGAGTCTGGGAATGGGAAAATTGGCAGAAATCAATTTCAATGAAATGGAAAGAGAATGCAAGTGGTTAGAGGAAAAAAACATAGGTAGATTAAAATATATGAAGGATGGAAAATATGTGGACAGAACTGCCAGGTTTCAGCAGTCCGGGTAGAGGGCAGTGGAAAAGATGAAGGCACAACTTCTAATTGATGAAATCTGGGAGTGACATGAAAAAGCAAATATTTCCAGATGTAAATGAGGAACTCACAAACCAAATATCATAACATTAGCACACGGAAAACGCAAGTTGGCACGAGGTGGCTTTTGATGCACAAAATCCACTAGATAAAAAAATAACAACAACAAATAACACCAAACAGAAAAAGACCCAAAACAAATGGGATGTAGTGAGGGCTATGGGACTTCCAAGCTTGCCTTAATCCTAATCAAGTGAGGAGGAAGGTTGGAACAAAGGCTTAGTGATCCTAGCTAAATCACCAACACCAAAGACAATCCATAACAAAGGATATTACTCACCTTTGGATGAAAAGCCGTGAGAAAAAGGGAGACGAGCTTCAAGCTTCTTCTTTTATCCAATATTTTTCTGCCTTACAGTAGACGTGGAGGAGGGTTTCATACTCCCTCCAAATTACACAAAAGAAATAAACAAAAATAAAAACCTAAAATTAGGGCAAATGAGTGGCTAATGTAGGTGTTAGGTGGGAAAAGGGCCCCACCATCCACTTGCAAACCACCCAAACCCTAACTCACGTCCAACTACAATGCAAACACAAAGGAACTTGGAAGAATAGAACCTTCCATTAGTTCCAATAAAGTGGGGGTTGGATTGGTTCAAACCGAACCAAAATCCAACAAGAATGGTTCAAACCGAACCATCCCTTAGGCCAAACTTCAAACCCTATAACAAATACATTATTACACGTATCTCAAACAAGAAAATATATCCAAGTGGACAGGTAAACCTTCAAAGCTGGATTACCCTTGCTCTTGAATTATTGGGCTCCAAACCGTGCTCAAAATGAAGGAGGCTTTAACTCCGGTTTGGTCCATCACTTGACGGGTTGTCTATGGACAGTTGGATAAGGTCACTTGCTTCCTTCTTGGACCAAGGTGGAGCAGCTGCTGCTTCTTGGGCTGGACAAAGATGCAATTGGTCTTCCTTCTCTTTTGGGGCCAAACATGGCCATGGATCGGACTCCATGGGTTGGATGCTCTCGGGCCGCTACCTGTTCTGGAGGCCTCTGTAATGGCGATGGTTGACCAGGTAATATTTGTCCAAAATTGATGATCTTCCCCATGATGGAAACCTTAGGATTTTGGCCACATTTTTGTAGAAGCATGCTTGGCCAAATCAGGTCTGGAAGGTGTTCGAAACAGCCGCACAACCTCGGGAGTTAATCCTGGGCCGAAACCAAAAATGGTGCTATCATCACCTAGGATTGTTGGATCATCCTTTTCATGTTGGCACCTACAAAATTATCACATTTTTTAGACAAAATATTGACTCGGCCTTGGCTTAGAAACCCGAGACCAAGTCCATGGTGCTAGAGCCTTCCGCTTCTAGATGTGCTAATCCATGGCACATCAGTTTAGGATTAAGGGGTGAAGGTTCATGGGTTCTAGGGTTTAGTGTTATGGGTTCCAAGGTTCAGGGGTCTAGGGTTTAGGGTTTCAAGATTCAGGGTTTAGTGTTTAGGATTTCTGAGTTACAGGGTTCCAAGGTTCAATGTTCCAGGGTTTAGGGTACCAAGGTTGAGGGTTTAGTGTTTAGGATTTCATGGTTGCAAGGTTCCAAGGTTCAAGTTAAGGGTTTAAGATTCTAGGGTTTAGGGTTTCTTGGTTACAGAGTTCAGAGTTCCATGGTTCCAGGGTTTAGGGTTTAGGGTTTCTTGGTTACTGAAGGGGTGCAAGATCACGTGGCCATCACATTCTTGCATTCTCATTGGTCCAATTTTCCCTCCTTTATTTTCATTTCCAGCATGCATGTTGCATGACTTTGGTTCATAATTTTCCCTCCTTTTTTCCTCTCTTTTCAGCTGATAATGTAACGACCTGATTCCCAGGACGCCGCCTACTGCTTTCCTCACTTACTTACTTACTTCCTTACTTTTTTTCTTTCTTACTTTACTTGCTCGGTGGCAACCCGAGAACAAGTCCGTTACTTTTTGTCTTACTTACTTACTTACTTACTTAGGTGGAATACCTTTTTCTTTAGTTTATAAAAGAAACTAAAATTGTCTTTTTCTTATAAAAGATATTCTGTCGGAAAAACCGCTTACTTTAAAAAAAAATACTCTCTTTATAAATAACAATTTCAGTTCCACCTTCATAAAAATTGCATAAACATTTTCTATTTAACTTGCAGCGGAAGACTATAGTTTAAAATACATTCATTTCAAAAGCTTTGTAATCTATCACACCAAAATAAGGGTATACATATTCAAAAACATTCAAAACATTCAGAACATTTTATATTCTAACTGTGTGTGTCACACATCACTCCCCGTCGGTCATCGCTCAATAAACCATATCATTTGGAAACCCTTCTGCTCTAACTTCTTGATCAATCATTAGCACCCTTTCTTCCATTACGTTCCCTACATTGCAAAGCCTAAACTATGAGCCTAAAGCTCAGTAAGAAGCATAACTATAAAATGCAATGCATGAGTATGCTATGTCGTTAAAACAATGCACATTTTCATTTCGTCCTTTATTGCGGTATTCTTACTCATTGATCCAGCTCTCCACATCAAACATACATCCTAATCTTTGCAATGTAGTCCCACTTAAGGGCCAAACAATCTTAATACTAACTTATTTTAGCTGCTTTCTTGAATCAATCCACTTGAGTCCCTTTTTAATCCAATAAATGACCTAAACATATAAATCATATAAGGATCAGAAATTGCATAAAGTCTTAACTTTCTATTCCAACTTTGAACAACTATAACTTCCTCGATAATGATCCATTCTTGATGATTAAGGTGTCAAATTTTTCCATAAGGAGTCTACTATAACTTCTTAGAAGACACCAAATTCAGAAAACTAACGCATGTCGACTTATGTGGACAAAATAGAGGGCATTTACTGTTTGAACCCAGATGGGTCGACCCAACCTGTAAGACGTCGACCCATGTTGACAAAACAAAGACGTCGCATTTTTAGATCGATAATCGGTCGACCCAAACTACAAGGGGTCGACCCAAACTCTCCATAGTTTCCGTACACTGACTTATAATATTCATAACTTTTTATACATAACTTTAAATTGAGTGATTCAAATGACTATAGATCACTCTAAGGGTATTCTTTAACTCTTATGAAGGACATAAACTCAAATTCGTTCTACTTATCGACCGAAGCTCAAAATCCCTAACCTTGCGCATAATTAATCGATTTTCTAACAACCTATATGAAATCCTTCATATTTATCCACCAACCCAACCGATACCATCATTTTATCATTACTGAACTTAGAAGAAACTCAGAGGATAGAAGATTTACCTTGAACTTTAGCTTCTACGAAAACTTCAGAGTTTTCCACTTCCCTTCTCTTGAGATAACACCTCCTTACTCTTTCCTCTCACAGAATTTCTTTTCTTTCTAAATCTCACTCTCCCTTATCAAGACGTGAGAGCTCTTAGTAAATAGAGGGAAGGAACCATGCTGCTAGGGGAATGACAGACTATGCATTCTTATCTCTTAATTAAACAAAAATCAATCTTTCTTTTATATCCATCAATCTGATTTCCCCACGTTTTGGCTGACTTTTCAACGGCATGTATGAATGTGTCGACCACTCGTCCAATTGTGTCAACCCAATCTATTCCCTAGAGTCATTTGTTGACACGCTCCAAGATGTAGAGGTGTTGGGGGAGGAGCAAAGAGGGGACGAGAGACGGTTAACCAAATGCTAGCCGAGAGAAAAGATGAAAACAGGGGAGGGTTTTGGTTCGGTCACTCAGAGAATTGCATACAGAATTGGGGTCCGAAACTTAGGATAAAATAAATTCAAGTTATAAACTTAGTTCAGCCCAAACTTCAAATAAAACGCACGAGGTAAACTCAAAAACGCACAGAACGACTTTTAAGTGGACAAACAGTTTATCGAGAATAGAAGGAGAGGCAGAACAGGGAAGTTGTCACGCCAATTTGCCAAATGCATACGGGCATTTAATAAAACAACTTTACACAATTAAAATATAAAGACTTAAGTCACTTGCGTCCAAATTTAAGATCAAACTCACGTGGAATTCAGGAGGGAAGTTAAACTAGGGCTTAGTGACTCTAGCAAAA
>QAOC01015576.1:0-10717 GCA_003255005.1 Begonia fuchsioides
GTGAAATGAACAAAATGTACGTAAATAGTTATATGTTGGTTGGGGTTTGAGTTTGGCTGTCCCAAGAGGTTGGAACAAATGGTGCCTACTCTCCCCTAGATGGTATTACTCACATTAACTGGACTATTAAGTGAAAGAAAATAAATGAAATGAACGATACCAAAATTGCTTTGTTTTTATAAAGCAGCAAATGCATAAAGGTCTCATAAATGTTTTATTATTATGGATTAACTTACTGAGCGTTAGGCTCATTAGATAAGCTTTGTTATGTAGGTGATGAGAAAGATATTGTGGATTCTACTTATCGTGGACAGATGCTTGAGGTGGTGAAGTACGTCCATTGCGGAAGTTTGTAGCTGTTAGTGCAATTTTTACCGGTGGGCCATGTAAATGGAAATGTTTTGTTTGAAAACTAATGTATGATATTATGTTTGGTCTATAACTGTTTTGTAATAACTTGGTTTTAATGTTAAAGTACAAGTATGTTTTGGTTACTTATTACGAATAGAATCGATTTTGATGAAGTTAAATAAAAGTCTTTCGCTGTATTTTATTTCAAGGATTTCAAATTGATAAGTTTTACCTCAAATTGTTTAAAGTTAGTACATGTGTTTACAAAAAGAAAAAATTTTAAGCAAGGGAAAAGCGGGATGTCACACCTACGATCGTGGAACCTTAAATCATGAACTCTAAAACATGAAACCCTGAACCCTAGAATCATGATCCTTGGAACCGTGAACCTTGGACCTTGGAGCCTCAACCCTGAAACCTGGAACCCGAGAACCCTAAACCCTAGAACCCTTGAGCCCTTAAGCCTAAACCCTTAACCCTAAACCTTGTAACCCTAAACCCCTAACATTGGATTAGTGAAATCTTTGACCGAGAACCCTATAACCTTAAACCCAAAGCCCTAAACCCTCAAATTGTTGAACCTTTTACCTTAAACCCTAAACCCTAAAACCCTTGACCCATAACCCTGTAGCCTAGGACCCTCGAAACGAAAACCCTGAACCCTAAACCTTGAACCTTAAAATTTTGAACTTAGAACCCTCAACCCTAGAACTGAAAAACCCTAAAACCCTAAACCATGATCCCTAAACCTTGGAAGCCTGAACCTTGGAACCCTTTACCCTAAAACCCTAAACATGGAAATCATGAACCCTAGGTCTTAGAACACTTAAACAATTAACCCAAAGCCCTAGAACACTTAAACCATGAATCGTGAACCATTAAATCTCGAACCTTAGAAACTGAACAGTGGAACCCTAGAACTCTTAAACCTTGAACCATGAAACTTGAACTTCAAACCCTGATTCCTAGAAGCCTAGAACCCTTATGTAACGCCAGGTTTTTCTTTTGCTTAATTAATTTTTTTTTACACATGTACCTACTTTAAACAATTTATGATAAAACGTATCAATTTGAAATCCTTCATATAAAATGCAGCGGAAGACTTTTATTTAACTTCATCAAAATCAATTATATTCGTAATAGGTAATCCAAAACATACTTATACTTTAACATTAAACACCAAGTTCTTATAAAACAGTTATAAACTAAACATAATATTATACGTTAGTTTTCAACAAAATCTTTCCATTTACATGAGCCGCCCACCGGTCAAAATTGCACTAACAGACGCAAACTTCCGCAATAGACGTACTTCATCACCTCAAGCATTTATCCCTACATTACAAAGCTTATCTGATGAGCCTAACGCTCAGTAAGTTAATCCATAATAATAAAAACAATTATGAGACCTTCATGCATATGCTGCTTTATGAAAACAATACAATTTTGGTATCGTTCATTTCATTTCTTTACTTCCACTTAATAGTCCAGCTAATGTGGGTAATACCGTCTGGGGGAGAGTAGTCACCATTTGGTCCAACCTCTCGGGACAGCCAAACTCAAGCCCGCCCCACATGTATCTATTTACGTACATTTCATTCATTTCATTTCTTTCATTATTTGATCGTTGAAGGTACCAAGGGAGAGAGTAGACACCATTTGGCCTCCCTCGAGACAGTCTAACTTGAGCTCCTCCCTCAACTACCCATTGCATATTATCATCAAAATCATGCATGCCAATCATTTTTGTATTTTTCTTAGAACCATGATGCATGAACAATTAAAATGCATGAACACAATAACATGCAATAATATATACAATTCAAACATTGTAGGCATTCTAAACATGCGTCTTTATTCTAACACAAAAAATCAATCAATCATCAAACAAGGCACACAAACATATCCTCAAATAAATTGAGGTCGGTGTATTGTGCAATACACCCCAAAAACAATCCAGCATATTTCAAAATCATAAATCCTAATCTTTGTAATGTAGTCCTCTTAAGGCCAATCACATGCAATATTAACTTACCTTAGGCCCTTAGCTTTATTGAAAAACTTGATCAATATGTTGCTGCACTTGAAAACCTAAAACGCCAGTAACAAAATTCATTAACTTCAAACAACCATAACTTCTTCGATAATGATCCTTTTGTGATGCTACGGGTCTCAAAGTATTCCTTAAAGAGTCTACTATAACTTCTTAGAAGATACCAAATTCAGAAAACTAACGTATGTTGACTTAATTGGACAAAACAGAGGGCATTCACTGTTTGAACCCTTGTTTGGGTCGACCCAAACTGTGAGGGGTCGACCCATGTAGACAAACAGAGATGTCGCATTTTTTAAATTGAGTTTCGGTCGACCCAAACTACAAGGGGTCGACCCAAACTCCCCTCAGTTTTCGTACACAGAATTGCGGCGTCCATAACTTTTTCTATGTAGCTCTGAATCGAGTGATTCTAACGGCTATGAATTACTCTAGGAGCCTAATTTAACTCTTATGAATGACATAAAGTCGAATTCGTAACACATATTGAACGAATCTCCAAAAATCTAACTTTGTTCATACTTAACTCTTTTTCTTATCTCTTAGCATGAAATCACTCGTTTTTATCCCCCAATTCAAATACTACCATCATATTATCCTTACTGAACTTAAAAGAAAACTCAGAGGATGAAAAATATTACCTTGAACTTCAGCTTTTAGAGTTTTCCACTTCCCTTCACCTTCTCACTCTTTTCTCTCACGATAACTCCTCTCTTTCTCAACACCTCTCTTCTTTGACAGATCTCACTTTCCTTTGAGCTTAGAGCAACAAAACGGGAGAAAATGGAAGAGGGTTCATGGCTGGGAGAAAGATATGGCAGCTCATGCCTTTTATGTCCTTTATTAACCATAAACAATATTTCCTCCCAGTCCACCAATGAAAACTCTACATGTTAAAGGACTATAATAAAGGACTGTTTTGTGTCGACCCCTCTTTGATCTTGGGGTTGACCAAAACATACAATTGTGTCGATTGTGTCGACCCTTAATAAAGGATTGTTTTGTGTCGACCCCTCTTCGATCTTGGGGTTGACCGAAACATACAATTGTGTCGATTGTGTCGACCCTTCTTCAATCATGGGTCGACCAAAACTATAATAAAGGATTGTTTTGTGTCGACCCCTCTTCGATCTTGCGGTCGACCGAAACATACAATTGTGTCGACCCTTCCAAATTCCTGGGGTCGACACAATGGTTACTTTGTGTCGACCCCTCCTCGATCCTGGGGTCAACCGAAACTTCCATTTGTGTTGACCCCTTCAAAATCTTAGGGTCGACCGGATCTTACTTGAAGGTAATCCTTTAGTGTATTTAACCCAACTTTACTTTCTAATAACTTCATCCAATATGCCCTTAAACATTATTCTCTTTATCACCTTCAACTTACTAATTTACTAATCTCCACAATACTTTAATACCTTAAAATTTAATCAACATTCATAAAAATCTTAAACGCTTTTATCTTAAAATCACAAATTCTCAAAATAAAATGAGGGTCGTTACACCTTAACCCTAAAACCTGGATTCTTAGAACCCTAAAGCCTGGACCCTTGAACAATGAAACCCTTAAACCATGATTCTTGAACCCTGAACCCAAAATCCTAAAACCATGAACCTTGGAACCTGAAACTCTAAACCCTAAACTCTTAACCCTAGACTTTAACCATTGGAACATTGGAACTCTGGTCCCTTGAACCTTGGATCCCTTAACCCTAGACCTTGGAACCCTAGAACCTTAAAACCTTGGAGCCCTGGAACTCAGAACTCGAAACCCTGAACCTGGGAACATGAAGACTAAAACTCTAAACCCTCAAAGACTAGAATCTAACTGTCAACCCATACCCTTGAAAGCCTAAACTTTGCACCCCAGAACCATGGAACCTTTAATACTAGAACCCTAAACCATGAACCCTGATCCATGGAACCCATAAACCCAGAACTCTTAACCTTAGACCTTTGAACCCTTGAACCTTGAACTATGAACCACGAAACCTGAACCCTGGAACCTTGGAACACTGAAACCCTTAATCATGAACCTTGAACCATGAACCCGGAATCATTACATCTATACCCTATAACCCTAGACCTTAAACTCTGGAACCATGGAACCCTTGACCAGGAATCGTGAAACCTTGAACCCTAGAACCATGAACCCTAACCTTGGAACCTTGAACTTTAGAAGCATAAACTCTGAACCCTTGAAACTTGGAACCTCAAACCTTGAAACCTTGAACCTCAAACCGTGATCCTTGTAACCCTGAAACTTTAAACCCTAAATTCTACAACCCTTAACTATGGACCCTTGTACCATAGAACCCTTGAACCAAGATTCCTGATCCATGAACCCTGAAACCCTAGACCCTAGAATCCTGAACCTTGGAACTCTGAAAACCCTGAACCCAAAACCCTGAACCCTAGATTCCTATTCCTATTACCTTGGAACCTCGGAATCCTGGACCATGGACCCTTGAGACTTGGAACACTCTGGACCCTAAAACCATAGAACCTTAAAACCTTTGAACTCGGAACCCTAAACCAAGGAAAAATGAAAACTAGAACCCTGAACCTTGGAAGACTAGACCTAACCCTGAATAGTAGGCCCTAAAACCCCAAAACCCTGGAACCTTTAACCCTGAACCCTAGAACCTCAAATCTTGAACCCTGATTCATGGAACCCATAAACCCTAGAACCCTAGAACCCTTAACCCTAGACCCTTGAACCCTTGAACCTTGAACCATGAACGTCGAACACTAAACCCTACAACCGTAAAACACTAAACGTTGAATCCCTAAAACAAGAATCTTGCAACCCTAGAACCCTCAACCCTTAACTCTAGAACCTGAACTCTAAACCCTGAACCTTACACCTTGGAACCCTAGAACCCTCAAACATGGAATGTTGAACTCTAAAACATAGAACCCTTCAATCCTAAACCTTGAACCGTAGACATTTAACCCTAGAACCCTTAGAACCCTAAACCTTGAACTATCAACCAAAAAACCCTTGAACCCAGAACCTTGAACCTTGGAATCCCGAACCCTGAAACCTTGGATCTTGAACAATAGAACACTACAACACTAGAACTCAAGACCCTAGAACCCTAAACCCTGAACCCTTGAATCCAGAACACTAGAACCATGAATCTTAGAACCCTGAACTCTGAACCTTGGAACCTTGAACTTTAAACCCTATAATTATGAACCTTGAATAATTGAAACCTAGAACTCTATGCCTTGAACTTTGGAACCCTGGAATCATGAACCATGAACCGTGGAATCCTAGAAACCTTAACCTTCTACCTTTGAACCCTGAACCCTGAACCTTGAACAATCAAACTTTGGAATCCTAGAACCCTAGAATTCTAAACCCTTAACCCTAGATCTATAAACCCTAAACCTTGAACCCTTTAACTCTGAATCCTTGAAACTTGTGTCCTTGAATCCTGAACCCTTAACCTTTAACCCTAGAACCCCCAACCTTGGAACCCCAAACCTAAAACCNTAAAATACAGCGGAAGACTTTTATTTAACTTCATAAAAATCAATTATATTCGTAGTAAGTAATCCAAATCATACTATGCTTTCACATTAGAAACCAAGTTATTACAAAATAGTTATAAACTAAACATAATATTATACATTAGTTTCCAAACAAAACATTTCCATTTACATGAGCCACCCACCGGTCAAAATTGCACTAACAGCCACAATCTCCAGCAATGGACGTACTTCATCACCTCAAGCATTTATCCCTACATTACAAAGCTTATCTAATGAGCCTAACGCTCAGTAACTTAATCCATAATTATAAAAACAATTATGAGACCTTCTTGCATATGCTGCTTTATGAAAACAATACAATTTTGGTATCGTTCATTTCATTTCTTTACTTCCACTTAACAGTCCAGCTAATGTGGGTAATATCGTCTAGGGGAGAGTAGGCGCCATTTGGTCCAACCTCTCGGGATAGCCAAACTCAATTTCGCCCCACATGTAACTATTTACATACATTTCATTCATTTCATTTCTTTAATTATTTGATTGTTGAAGGTACCACGGGAGAGAGTGGACACCATTTGGCCTCCCTCGAGGTAGTCTAACTCGAGTTCCTCCCTCAACGACCCATTGCATATTCTCATGAAAATCATGCATGCAAATCATTTTCGTATTTTTCTTCAAACCATGATGGATGAACAATTAAAATGCATGAACACGATAACATGCAATAATATATACAATTCAAACGTTGCAGGCATTCTAAACATGAGTCTTTATTCTAACACAAACATCAATCAATCATCAAACAAGGCACACAAACATATCCTGAAATAAATTGAGGTCGGTGTATTGTGCAATACACCCCAAAAACAATCCAGCATATTTCAAAATCATAAATCCTAATCTTTGTAATGTAGTCCCCTTAGGGCCAATCACATGCAACATTAACTTACCTTAGGTCCTTAGCTTTATTGAAAACTTGATCAATATGTTGCTGCACTTGAAAACCTAAAACGCAAGTAACATAATTCATTAACTTCAAACAACTATAACTTCTTCGATAATGATCCATTTGTGATGCTACATGTGTCAAATTATTCCTTAAAGAGTCTACTATAACTTCTTAGAAGCACCAAATTCAGAAAACTAACGTATTTTGACTTAATTAGACAAAACATAGGGCATTCACTGTTTGAACAGTGATTGGGTCGACATAAACTTTTAGGGGTCGACCCATGTCGACAAAGCAGAAGCGTCGCCTTTTTAAAATCGAGTTTTGGTCAACCCCACATTCCCCAGTTTCCGTACACTAACTTGCGACATCCATAACTTTTTCTACGTAGCCTGAATCAAGTGAGTTCAACAGCTATAGATCACTATAAGAGTTTTCTTTAACTCTTATGAAAGACATAAACTCTAATTCGTGCTAAAAGTTGACCGAATCTCAAAAACTCTAGCAGTATACATGATTAACCGATTTCACAGCTATTAACCTAAAATCCTCCATATTTATTCACCAGCTCAACCAATACATTCATATTAACCTTACTGAATCCTAAAAGAAACTCATAGGATATATAAAATATTACCTTGAGCTTCAGCTTCTGCGAAAGTTTCAGAGTTTTCCTCTTCCCTTCCCTTTCTCACTCTTTTCTCTCACGAAACTTCTTTTCTTTCTCAATCTCCCTCTCCCTTGTCAGACGAGAGAACCCTGAGTAAATAGATAGGGAGAAGATGTCGTGTTGGTAGGGGAATGGCATACCATGCCCTCTTATCTCTTAATTAAACAAAATCAATCTCCTCTGTACATCCACCAATCAGATTTCCCCACATTTTGGCTGACTTTTCAACTCAAAACAGGAATGTGTCGACCGCACGTCAATTGTGTTGACCGAAAGTATTCATAGAGAACATTTTGTGTCGACCGCACATCTATTGTGTCGACCGAACGTATTCCCAGAAAAAAATTTGTGTCGACCGCACGTCTATTGTGTCGACCGAACGTATTCCCAGAGAACATTTTGTGTCGACCCCTCTTCGATCCTGGGGTCGACCCAAACACACAATTGTGTCGACCCCACCAAATTCCTGGGGTCCACCCAAACACAAAATTGTGTCAACCCCACCTAATACCTGGGGTCACACAATTGTGTCGACCCCACCTAATTCCTGGGGTCGACCTAAAGTATACACTTGTGTTGACCAGCAGTTAAAACTTTCATAACTTTTGGATTTCTACGATTCAAACACCTTTTTTTTTTCTTATCAAGTCTAGTTTAACTTTTTAGAAGACATAAACGTCAAATTCAGAGATTAAAGGTATCAATTATACGAAACACCGAATATCGCTCAAAAGTTTATATTTCCTTAGTCCAGTTTTCATTGTCAATTTCTAACGTGTATAACTTTCGGACCACAACTCCAATTGAGTTGTTAAACCTATCAAAATTCTCCTTTTGATGTCTTCTATAATTTCGCAGAAGATTTCTTTGTCATCGAAATTACTATTTTCAAAAGTGTAACTCCACGTCAACATCCATAATCTCTTAACGCATATTGTACCCTTGCTAAAACGTGCTATATTCCTATAGGCTTAGGTTACCCAGAAAAGTGGGGTGTTACACCAGAACCCTAAACCTTGAAAACCTAAATCCTAAACCTCGGGCTACATGATTCAAAGGTTCCAAGGTTTAGGGCTCATGGTTCAAGATTTCAAGGTTCAAGGTTCTAGGGTTCAGGGTTTAGGGTTTTAGGGTTTTGAGATTCGTGGTTTAGGGTTCAGGGTTGATGCTTCCAAGGTTCATAGTTCAAGGTCTAGGGTTCCAATGATAAGGTTTCAAAGTTTAAGGTTTTAAGAGTACAAGGTTCTCGGGTTCTAGGATTCAAGGTTAGGGGTTCAAAGGTTCTAGGGTTGAACGTTAAGGGTTCTAAGTTATGTTTTCAAGGGTTAAGTATTTAGGGTTCAGGGTTGAGGGTTTAAGATTTGAGGGTTGAAGGGTTCCAAGGTTTAATATTCAAGTTTCTAGGGTTTATAGTTTAGGCTTCCAAGGTTTAGGGTTCATGGTTTCATGATTTAGATATCCAGGGTTTAGGGTTCTAGCATTAATGCTTCAGGTTTTAGGCTTCCTAGTTAAAGGCTCTATGGATTGACGTTTCCACTGTTGAAGGTCTAAGGTACCATGGTTCGAGGTTTTCTAGTTTAGGGTTCTAGAGTTCATGGTTCTAGTAATCAGGGTTCGGGGTCCTAAGGTTTAATGTTTCATGGTTCACGGTTAAAGGTTCCATAGCTTAGGGTTTGATAGTTCTAGGGTTGTAGAGTTTATGGTTCAGGGTTCCAAGCTTCAGAGTTCTAAAATTCAGGGTTCTTGGTTTAGGATTCTAAAGTTCAGGGTATTGGGTTCATGGTTCATAGTACATAATTTAAGGGTTCCGAGTTCTGAGATCGAGGGTCCTAGTCCTAGAGTTCAGGGTTTAAGTTTTAGGCATTCTAGGATTTAGGGTTCTAGGGTTTAGGATTCAAGGTTAAGGGTTCTATGGGTCCCAGGGTTTTAAGGCTTAGAGTTTGAGGGTTCTAGGGTTCAATGGTTTAGGGTTCCAAAGTTTAAAGTTCTGGGTTATAGGTTTAGAGGTTAGGGTTCTCGGGTTCTAGGGTTTAGGTTTCAAGATTGAGGTCGTTTCTAGTGTTCAATCTTGGAACCTTGAACCCTGGAACAATTGAACACTATACCCTGAACTTTGAATCTTGGAACCCTGAATCATAAAACCTTGAATCTTGGAACCTTGAACCCTAAACCATAAACCTGGAACATGAGAAACTTGGAAACCTGAACCCTAAATCATAAACTTGAAACCTTGGAAACATAGAAACATACAACCCTGGAACCTTGAACCCTTGAACCATGAACCTTGAACCTTGAACTTTTGAACTTTTGAACTGTGAATTCTGAACCATGAACCTTAGATTTTTGAATATTAAACCATAAAACATGGAACCATGGTACCCTGGAACCCTAAAACTCTGAACTTAGAAACCATTAACCCTTAAACTTAAACCCTAGAACCCTTAACCCTTAACCTTGGACCCTAAACCCTAAGCTTTGAACCCTTAAACCATTGAACAATGAACCCTAAAATCCTTCACCCTAAATTTTTGACCCTAAAAACCTTGAATCTCTAGCCTAGAACCCTGAACACTAAATCGTTGAACCCTGAATACTTAACTTTTGACTTTAGAATCCTTTGAACCTTAAACACTAAAATTCCAACCCTAAAACCCTTAAACACTAGAACTTTGAACCTTGGAACCCTGAATCGTGGAACCCTGATTCTTGGAACCTTCAACCCCGAACTGTGGACCCTTAAACCCTAAACGCTAAACCCTAGATGCTAGATCCTAGAACCTTAGACTCATAAACTCTAGACCCTAAAAGCTTAAACCCTAGACCCTAGAATCCTAAACCCTAGAACCCTAAACCATAATTCTAGGATCCTTGAAAACCTAAATCCTAAACCTCGGGCTACATGATTGAAAGGTTCCAAGGTTTAGGGCTCATGGTTCAAGATTTCAAGGTTCAAGGTTCAAGGTTCTAGGGTTCAGGGTTTAGGGTTTTAGGGTTTTGAGATGCATGGTTTATGGTTCAGGGTTGATGCTTCCAAGGTTCATAGTTCAAGGTCTAGGGTTCCAATCTGAAGGTTTCAAAGTTTAAGGTCTTAAGAGTACAAGGTTCTCGGGTTCTAGGATTCAAGGTTAGGGGTTCAAAGGTTCTAGGGTTGAATGTTAAGGGTTCTAAGTTATGTTTTCAAGGGTTAAGTATT